>JARQOC010000377.1:0-87324 GCA_033576535.1 Allobates femoralis
TTACAGTCACCAGACTGGTGTACGTCATACCTTGATACAGGTTAGGGAATAAAATCCTAATCTCCTGTGACCTTACAGTCACCAGACTGGTGTAACGTCATACCTTTGATACAGGTTAAGGACTAAAATCCTAATCTCCTGTGACTCTACAGTCCCAGACTGGTGTCGTTACTTCATACCTTAGGATAACAGTTAGGGACCTTAAAATCCTAATCTCCTGACCCCTGCAGTCACCAGACTGGTTACGTCATACCTTGATCAGGTTAGGGACTAAAATCCTAATCTCCTGTGACCTCTACAGTCACCAGACTGGTGTTACGTCATACCATTGATACAGCTCTTAGGGCACTAAGAATCCTATACTCTTACCTCTACAGTGGCTAAAACAATCTCTGTACGTCATACCTTGAGTACAGGTTAGGGACTAAAATCCTAATCTCCTGTACTAATCTACAGTCACCTGATCTGGTGTACATCATACCTTGATACAGGTTAGGGACAAAACCTATACCTATGCTCCTGAAACCTCTACAGTCACCAGACTGGTGTAACGTCCCATACTTGTGAAGTCACCTGACTAGAATATTAATCTCCTGTGACTCTACAGTCACCAAACTGGTGTACGTCATACCTTGATATAGGTTAGGGACTAAAATCCTAATCTCCTGTGATCTGAACAGTCACCTGACTGGTGTACGTCATACCTTGATACAGGTTAGGGACTAAAATCCTAACCTCCTGTGACTGAACAGTCACCTGAATCAATGTACGTACTACCTTGATACAGGTTAGGGACTAAAATCCACTCTCCTGTGACCTCTACAGTCACCAGACTGGTGTACGTCATACCTTGATACAGGTTAGGGAATAAAATCCTCATCTCCTGTGACTTAACAGTCACCGACTAGTGTGCGTCATACCTTGATACAGGTTAGGGACTAAAATCCTAATCTCCTGTGATCTGAACAGTCACCTGACTGGTGTACGTCATACCTTGATACAGGTTAGGGACTAAAATCCTAATCTCCTGTGATCCTGACAGTCACCGACTGGTGTACGTCATACCTTGATACAGGTTAGGGATAAAATCCTAATCTCCTGTGATCTACAGTCACCTGACTGGTGTACGTCATACCTTGATACAGGTTAGGGACTAAAATCCTAATCTTCCTGTGATCTGAACAGTCACCTGACTGTGTACGTCATACTGATAAAGCTTAGGGACTAACATCCAATCCGTGATTAACAGTCACCTGACTGTGTACGTGCATAAATCCTGATGTCTGGAATAAACATCCAATCTCCTGTGATCTAACATGTACCTGAGGTTGGGCTAAATCAATCCTTGAACATTAGGACTAAAACCTAATCTCTGTGACCTCTACAGTACAGACTGGATACGTATACCTTGATACAGGTTAGCGGACTAAAATCCTAACTCATCTGTGACTTACATAACCAGACTGTGTAACGCATACCTTGAACTTAGGGACTAATCCTAATTCCTGTACCTTGACAGTCAATCCAATGGTCTGTACGTCATACTGTACAGGTTGGGACTAAAATATAATCATCCTTACCTCTGGACTCACAGACTGTGTACGATAACCTTGATACAGGTTAGGGAATAAATCCTATCTCCTGTATCTGAACAGTCCCTGACTGTTACGTCATACACTTGATCAGTTAGTGACTAAATCCTAATCTCCTGTAGTATCTGAACAGTACCTGATATCCATTACCGTCATCTTTATACAGTTAGGGACTAAATCCTAATCTCGTTGACCTCTACATCACCAGACTGGTGTACGTCATACCTTGATACAGGTTAGGGACTAAAATCCTAATCTCCTGTGATCTGAACAGTCACCTTGACTGGTGTAGTACATACCTTGATACAGGTTAGGACTAAAATCCTAATCTCCTGTGATCTGAACACACTGACAAGTGTAGCGTCAAACCTTGATACAGGTTAGGGACTAAATCCTAATGTCCTGTGATCCTGAACAGTACCTGACTGGTGTACGTCATACCTGATACAGTTAGGAGACAAAATCCTAATCTCCTGTGATCTGAACAGTCACTTAACTGTGTGACGTCCATACCTGATACAGGTTAGGGAATAAAAATCCTAACTATCTCCTGTGATCCTTAACAGTCACCTGACTGGTGTACGTCATTACCTTGATACAGGTTAGGGACTAAATCCATCTCCTAACCTACAGTCCACTCAACTGTGTACGTATAGCAAACGTCTAATCTAATCACTGTCATCACATACCAAGGGACTAGTGTACGTCATATTGATACAGGTAGGACTAAATCCTAATCCCTGTCACTCTACAGTCACCAACTGGTGTACGTCATACCTTGATACAGGTTAGGGATAAAATCCTAATCTCCTGTCACCTCTACAGTCACCAGACTGGTGTACGTCATACCTTGATACAGGTTAGGGACTAAAATCCTAATCTCCTGTACTCTACAGTCACCAGACTGGTGTACTCATACCTTGATACAGGTTAGGGACAAAAATCCTAATCTCCTGTCACCTCTACAGTCACCAGACTGGTGTACGTCATACCTTGATACAGGTTAGGGACTAAAATCCTAATCTCCTGTGACCTCTAACAGTCACCAAACTGGTGTACGTCATACCTTGATAAGGTTAGGGAATAAAATCCTAATCTCCTGTGATCTACAGTCACCTGACTGGTGTACGTCATACCTTGATACAGGTTAGGGACTAAAATCCTAACCTCCTGTGATCTGAACAGTCACCTGAATAATGTACGTCATACCTTGATACAGGTTAGGGACTAAAATCCTAATCTCCTGTGACCTCTACAGTCACCAGACTGGTGTACGTCATACCTTGATACAGGTTAGGGAATAAAATCCTAATCTCCTGTGATCTGAACAGTCACCTGATTAGTGTGCGTCATACCTTGATACAGGTTAGGGACTAAAATCCTAATCTCCTGTGATCTGAACAGTCACCTGACTGGTGTACGTCATACTTTGATACAGGTTAGGGACTAAAATCCTAATCTCCTGTGACCTCTACAGTCACCAGACTGGTGTACGTCATACCTTGATACAGGTTAGGGACTAAAATCCTAATCTCCTCTGATCTGAACAGTCACCTGACTGGTGTACGTCATACCTTGATACAGGTTAGGACTAAAATCCTAATCTCCTGTGATCTGACAGTCACCTGACTGGTGTACGTCATACCTTGATACAGGTTAGGGACTAAAATCCTAATCTCCTGTGATCTGAACAGTCACCTGACTGGTGTACGTCATACCTTGATACAGGTTAGGGAATAAAATCCTAATCTCCA
Source organism: Allobates femoralis (assembly GCA_033576535.1). NCBI lineage: Eukaryota > Metazoa > Chordata > Amphibia > Anura > Aromobatidae > Allobates > Allobates femoralis. The sequence continues at coordinate 3,347 of JARQOC010000377.1, forward strand.
GTGATCTGAACAGTCACCTGACTGGTGTACGTCATACCTTGATACAGGTTAGGGAATAAAATCCTAATCTCTGTGATCTGAACAGTCACCTGACTGGTGTACGTCATACCTTGATACAGGTTAGGAATAAAATCCTAATCTCCTGTGATCTGAACAGTCACCTGACTGGTGTACGTCATACCTTGATACAGGTTAGGGAATAAAATCCTAATCTCCTGTGATCTGAACAGTCACCTGACTGGTGTACGTCATACCTTGATACAGGTTAGGGACTAAAATCCTAATCTCCTGTGATCTGAACAGTCAACCAGACTGGTGTACGTCATACTTTGATACAGGTTAGGGAATAAAATCCTAATCTCCTGTGATCTGAACAGTCACCTGACTGGTGTACGTCATACCTTGATACAGGTTAGGGACTAAAATCCTAATCTCCTTTGATCTGAACAGTCACCTGACTGGTGTACATCATACCTTGATACAGGTTAGGGACTAAAATCCTAATCTCCTGTGACCTCTACAGTCACCAGACTGGTGTACGTCATACCTTGATACAGGTTAGGGACTAAAATCCTAATCTCCTGTCACCTCTACAGTCACCAGACTGGTGTACGTCATACCTTGATACAGGTTAGGGACTAAAATCCTAATCTCCTGTCACCTCTACAGTCACCAGACTGGTGTACGTCATACCTTGATACAGGTTAGGGACTAAAATCCTAATCTCCTGTCACCTCTACAGTCACCAGACTGGTGTACGTCATACCTTGATACAGGTTAGGGACTAAAATCGTAATCTCCTGTGATTTGAACATTCACCTGACTGGTGTACGTCATACCTTGATACAGGTTAGGGACTAAAATCGTAATCTCCTGTGATCTGAACAGTCACCTGACTGGTGTACGTCATACTTGATACAGGTTAGGGATTAAAATCGTAATCTCCTGTGACCTCTACAGTCACCAGACTGGTGTACGTCATACCTTGATACAGGTTAGGGACTAAAATCCTAATCTCCTGTGACCTCTACAGTCACCAGACTGGTGTACGTCATACCTTGATACAGGTTAGGGAATAAAATCTAATCTCCTGTGACCTCTACAGTCACCAGACTGGTGTACGTCATACCTTGATACAGGTTAAAGGACTAAAATCCTAATCTCCTGTGACCTCTACAGTCACCAGACTGGTGTACGTCATACCTTGATACAGGTTAGGGACTAAAATCCTAATCTCCGTACCTCAGTCACCAGACTGGTGTACGTCATACCTTGATACAGGTTAGGGCTAAAATCCTAATCTCCTGTGACCTCTACAGTCACCAGACTGGTGTACGTCATACCTTGATACAGGTTAGGGACTAAAATCCTAATCTCCTGTGACCTCTACAGTCACCAGACTGGTGTACGTCATACTTGATACAGGTTAGGGACTAAAATCCTAATCTCCTGTCACCTCTACAGTCACCAGACTGGTGTACATCATACCTTGATACAGGTTAGGGACAAAAATCCTATCTCCTGTCACCTCTACAGTCACCAGACTGGTGTACGTCATACCTTGATACAGGTTAGGGACTAAAATCCTAATCTCCTGTGACCTCTACAGTCACCAAACTGGTGTACGTCATACCTTGATATAGGTTAGGGAATAAAATCCTAATCTCCTGTGATCTGAACAGTCACCTGACTGGTGTACGTCATACCTTGATACAGGTTAGGGACTAAAATCCTAACCTCCTGTGACTCTCACAGTCACCAGACTGGTGTACGTCATACCTTGATACAGGTTAGGGACTAAAATCCTAATCTCCTGTGACCTCTACAGTCACCAGACTGGTGTACGTCATACCTTGATACAGTTAGGGACTAAAATCCTAATCTCCTGTGATCTGAACAGTCACCTGACTGGTGTACGTCATACCTTGATACAGGTTAGGGACTAAAATCCTAATCTCCTGTGATCTGAACAGTCACCTGACTGGTGTACGTCATACCTTGATACAGGTTAGGGACTAAAATCCTAATCTCCTGTGATCTGAACAGTCACCGACTGGTGTACGTCATACCTTGATACAGGTTAGGACTAAAATCCTAATCTCCTGTGACTCTGACAGTCACCAGACTGGTGTACGTCATACCTTGATACAGGTTAGGGAATAAAATCCTAATCTCCTGTGATCCTATACAGTCACCATGACTGGTGTACGTCATACCTTGATACAGGTTAGGGACTAAAATCCTAATCTCCTGTGATCTGAACAGTCACCTGACTGGTGTACGTCATACCTTGATACAGGTTAGGGACTAAAATCCTAATCTCCTGTGACCTCTACAGTCACCAGACTGGTGTACGTCATACCTTGATACAGGTTAGGGACTAAATATCCTAATCTCCTTGATCTAACAGTCACCGACTGGTGTACGTCATACCTTGATACAGGTTAGGGACTAAAATCCTAATCTCCTGTGATCTGAACAGTCACCTGACTGGTGTACGTCATACCTTGATACAGGTTAGGGACTAAAATCCTAATCTCCTGTGATCTGAACAGTCACCTGACTGGTGTACGTCATACCTTGATACAGGTTAGGGAATAAAATCCTAATCTCCTGTGATCTAACAGTCACCTGACTGGTGTACGTCATACCTTGATACAGGTTAGGGACTAAAATCCTAATCTCCTGTGACCTCTACAGTCACCAGACTGGTGTACGTCATACCTTGATACAGGTTAGGGACTAAAATCCTAATCTCCTGTGATCTACAGTCACCAGACTGGTGTACGTCATACCTTGATACAGGTTAGGGACTAAAATCCTAATCTCCTGTGACCTCTACAGTCACCAGACTGGTGTACGTCATACCTTGATACAGGTTAGGGACTAAAATCCTAATCTCCTGTGATCTGACAGTCACCTGACTGGTGTACGTCATACCTTGATACAGGTTAGGGACTAAAATCCTAATCTCCTGTGATCTGAACAGTCACCTGACTGGTGTACGTCATACCTTGATACAGGTTAGGGACTAAAATCCTAATCTCCTGTGATCTGAACAGTCACCTGACTGGTTACGTCATACTTGATACAGGTTAGGGACTAAAATCCTAATCTCCTGTGATCTAACAGTCACCTGACTGGTGTACGTCATACCTTGATACAGGTTAGGGACTAAAATCCTAATCTCCTGTGATCTGAACAGTCACCTGACTGGTGTACGTCATACCTTGATACAGGTTAGGGAATAAAATCCTAATCTCCTGTGATCTGAACAGTCACCTGACTGGTGTACGTCATACCTTGATACAGGTTAGGGACTAAAATCCTAATCTCCTGTGATCTGAACAGTCACCTGACTGGTGTACGTCATACCTTGATACAGGTTAGGGACTAAAATCCTAACCTCCTGTGATCTGAACAGTCACCTGAATAATGTACGTCATACCTTGATACAGGTTAGGGACTAAAATCCTAATCTCCTGTGACCTCTACAGTCACCAGACTGGTGTACGTCATACCTTGATACAGGTTAGGGAATAAAATCCTCATCTCCTGTGATCTGAACAGTCACCTGACTAGTGTGCGTCATACCTTGATACAGGTTAGGGACTAAAATCCTAATCTCCTGTGATCTGAACAGTCACCTGACGTGTACGTCATACCTTGATACAGGTTAGGGAATAAAATCCTAATCTCCTGTGATCTGAACAGTCACCTGACTGGTGTACGTCATACCTTGATACAGGTTAGGGAATAAAATCCTAATCTCCTGTGATCTGAACAGTCACCTGACTGGTGTACGTCATACCTTGATACAGGTTAGGGACTAAAATCCTAATCTCCTGTGATCTGAACAGTCACCGACTGGTGTACGTCATACCTTGATACAGGTTAGGGACTAAAATCCTAATTCCTGTGATCTGAACAGTCACCTGACTGGTGTACGTCATACCGTGATACAGGTTAGGGAATAAAATCCTAATCTCCTGTGATCTGAACAGTCACCTGACTGGTGTAGTCATACCTTGATACAGGTTAGGGACTAAAATCCTAATCTCCTGTGACCTCTACAGTCACCAGACTGGTGTACGTCATACCTTGATACAGGTTAGGGACTAAAATCCTAATCTCCTGTGACCTCTACAGTCACCAGACTGGTGTACGTCATACCTTGATACAGTTAGGGACTAAATCCTAATCTCCTGTGACCTCTACAGTCACCAGACTGGTGTACGTCATACTTTGATACAGGTTAGGGACTAAAATCCTAATCTCCTGTGACCTTACAGTCACCAGACTGGTGTACGTCATACCTTGATACAGGTTAGGGAATAAAATCCTAATCTCCTGTGATCTGAACAGTCACCTGACTGGTGTACGTCATACCTTGATACAGGTTAGGGACTAAAATCCTAATCTCCTGTGATCTGAACAGTCACCTGAATGGTGTACGTCATACTTGATACAGGTTAGGGACTAAAATCCTAATCTCCTGTGACCTCTACAGTCACCAGACTGGTGTACGTCATACCTTGATACAGGTTAGGGACTAAAATCCTATTCTCCTGTGATCTGAACAGTCACCTGACTGGTGTACGTCATACCTTGATACAGGTTAGGGACTAAAATCCTAATCTCCTGTGATCTGAACAGTCACCTGAAAGTGTACGTCATACCTTGATACAGGTTAGGGACTAAAATCCTAATGTCCTGTGATCTGAACAGTCACCTGACTGGTGTACGTCATACCTTGATACAGGTTAGGGATAAAATCCTAATCTCCTGTGATCTGAACAGTCACTTGACTGGTGTACGTCATACCTTGATACAGGTTAGGGAATAAAATCCTAATCTCCTGTGATCTGAACAGTCACCTGACTGGTGTACGTCATACCTTGATACAGGTTAGGGACTAAAATCCTAATCTCCTGTACCTCTACAGTCACCAGACTGGTGTACGTCATACCTTGATACAGGTTAGGGACTAAAATCCTAATCTCCTGTACCTCTACAGTCACCAGACTGGTGTACGTCATACCTTGATACAGGTTAGGGACTAAAATCCTAATCTCCTGTACCTCTACAGTCACCAGACTGGTGTACGTCATACCTTGATACAGGTTAGGGACTAAAATCCTAATCTCCTGTCACCTCTACAGTCACCAGACTGGTGTACGTCATACCTTGATACAGGTTAGGGACTAAAATCCTAATCTCCTGTGACCTCTACAGTCACCAGACTGGTGTACGTCATACCTTGATACAGGTTAGGGAAGAAAAACCGAATCCCTGTAACCTCTACAGTCACCAGACTGGTGTACTCATAGCTTTATACAGGTTAGGGACTAAAATCCTAATCTACTGTCACCTCTACAGTCACCAGACTGGTGTACGTCATACCTTGATACAGGTTAGGGACTAAAATCCTAATCTCCTGTCACCTCTACAGTCACCAGACTGGTGTACGTCATACCTTGATACAGGTTAGGGACTAAAATCCTAATCTCCTGTCACCTCTACAGTCACCAGACTGGTGTACGTCATACCTTGATACAGGTTAGGGACTAAAATCCTAATCTCCTGGACCTCTACAGTCACCAGACTGGTGTCGTCATACCTTGATACAGGTTAGGGAAAAAACCGAATCTCCTGTGATCTGAACAGTCACCTGACTGGTGTACGTCATACCTTGATACAGGTTAGGGACTAAAATCCTAATCTCCTTTGATCTGAACAGTCACCAGACTGGTGTACGTCATACCTTGATACAGGTTAGGGACTAAAATCCTAATCTCCTGTGACCTCTACAGTCACCAGACTGGTGTACGTCATACCTTGATACAGGTTAGGGACTAAAATCCTAATCTCCTGTGACCTCTACAGTCACCAGACTGGTGTACGTCATACCTTGATACATGTTAGGGACTAAAATCTAATCTCCTGTCACCTCTACAGTCACCAGACTGGTGTACGTCATAACTTGATACAGGTTAAAGGACTAAAATCCTAATCTCTGTCACCTCTACAGTCACCAGACTGGTGTACGTCATACCTTGATACAGGTTAGGGACTAAAATCCTAATCTCCTGTGACCTCTAAAGTCACCAGACTGGTGTACGTCATACCTTATACAGGTTAGGGACTAAAATCCTAATCTCCTGTGATCTGAACAGTCACCTGACTGGTGTACGTCATACCTTGATACAGGTTAGGGACTAAAATCCTAATCTCTGTGATCTGAACAGTCACCTGACTGGTGTACGTCATACCTTGATACAGGTTAGGGACTAAAATCCTAATCTCCTGTGATCTGAACAGTCACCTGACTGGTGTACGTCATACCTTGATACAGGTTAGGGACTAAATCCTAATCTCCTGTGATCTACAGTCACCTGACTGGTGTACGTCATACCTTGATACAGGTTAGGGACTAAAATCCTAATCTCCTGTGATCTGAACAGTCACCTGACTGGTGTACGTCATACCTTGATACAGGTTGAGGGACTAAAATCCTAATCTCCTGTGACCTCTAACAGTCACCAGACTGGTGTACGTCATACCTTGATACAGGTTAGGGACAAAAATCCTAATCTCCTGTGACCTCTAACAGTCACCAGACTGGTGTACGTCATACCTTGATACAGGTTAGGGACTAAAATCCTAATCTCCTGTACCTCTACAGTCACCAGACTGGTGTACGTCATACCTTGATACAGGTTAGGGACTAAAATCCTAATCTCTGTGACCTCTACAGTCACCAGACTGGTGTACGTCATACCTTGATACAGGTTAGGGACTAAAATCCTAATCTCCTGTGACCTCTACAGTCACCAGACTGGTGTACGTCATACCTTGATACAGGTTAGAGGAGTAAAATCCTAATCTCCTGTGACCTCTACAGTCACCAGACTGGTGTACGTCATACCTTGATACAGGTTAGGGACTAAAATCCTAATCTCCTGTGACCTCTACAGTCACCAGACTGGTGTACGTCATACCTTGATACAGGTTAGGGACTAAAATCCTAATCTCCTGTCACCTCTACAGTCACCAGACTGGTGTACATCATACCTTGATACAGGTTAGGGACAAAAATCCTAATCTCCTGTCACCTCTACAGTCACCAGACTGGTGTACGTCATACCTTGATACAGGTTAGGGACTAAAATCCTAATCTCCTGTGACCTCTACAGTCACCAAACTGGTGTACGTCATACCTTGATATAGGTTAGGGAATAAAATCCTAATCTCCTGTGATCTACAGTCACCTGACTGGTGTACGTCATACCTTGATACAGGTTAGGACTAAAATCCTAATCTCCTGTGATCTGAACAGTCACCTGATAATGTACGTCATACCTTGATACAGGTTAGGGACTAAAATCCTAATCTCCTGTGACCTCTACAGTCACCAGACTGGTGTACGTCATACCTTGATACAGGTTAGGGAATAAAATCCTCATCTCCTGTGATCTGAACAGTCACCTGATTAGTGTGCGTCATACCTTGATACAGGTTAGGGACTAAAATCCTAATCTCCTGTGATCTGAACAGTCACCTGACTGGTGTACGTCATACTTTGATACAGGTTAGGGACTAAAATCCTAATCTCCTGTGACCTCTACAGTCACCAGACTGGTGTACGTCATACCTTGATACAGGTTAGGGACTAACATCCTAATCTCCTCTGATCTGAACAGTCACCTGACTGGTGTACGTCATACCTTGATACAGGTTAGGTGACTAAAATCCTAATCTCCTGTGATCTGAACAGTCACCTGACTGGTGTACGTCATACCTTGATACAGGTTAGGGACTAAAATCCTAATCTCCTGTGATCTGAACAGTCACCTGACTGGTGTACGTCATACCTTGATACAGGTTAGGGAATAAAATCCTAATCTCCTGTGATCTGAACAGTCACCTGACTGGTGTACGTCATACCTTGATACAGGTTAGGGAATAAAATCCTAATCTCCTGTGATTCGAACAGTCACCTGACTGGTGTACGTCATACCTTGATACAGGTTAGGGACTAAAATCCTAATCTCCTGTGATCTGAACAGTCACCAGACTGGTGTACGTCATACTTTGATACAGGTTAGGGAATAAAATCCTAATCTCCTGTGATCTTGAACAGTCACCATGACTGGTGTACGTCATACCTTGATACAGGTTAGGGACTAAAATCCTAATCTCCTTGATCGAACTAAGTCACCTGACTGGTGTACATCATACCTTGATACAGGTTAGGGACTAAAATCCTAATCTTCTGTGACCTCTACAGTCACCCCCCCCCCCCCCCCCCCCCCCCCCCCCCCCCCCCCCCCCCCCCCCCCCCCCCAAAAAAAAAAAAAAAAAAAAAAAAAAAAAAAAAAAAAAAAAAAAAAAAAAAAAAAAAAAACCTAATCTCCTGTGACCTCTACAGTCACCAGACTGGTGTACGTCATACCTTGATACAGTTAGGGACTAAAATCCTAATCTCCTGTACCTCTACAGTCACCAGACTGGTGTACGTCATAACCTTGATACAGGTTAGGAGACTAAAATCCTAATCTCCTGGTCACCTCTACAGTCACCAGACTGGTGTACGTCATACCTTGATACAGGTTAGGGACTAAAATCCTAATCTCCTGTGACCTCTACAGTCACCAGACTGGTGTACGTCATACCTTGATACAGGTTAGGGACTAAAATCCTAATCTCCTGTGATCTGAACAGTCACCTGACTGGTGTACGTCATACCTTGATACAGGTTAGGGACTAAAATCCTAATCTCCTGTGATCTGAACAGTCACCTGACTGGTGTACGTCATACCTTGATACAGGTTAGGGACTAAAATCCTAATCTCCTGTGACTCTACACGTCACCAGACTGGTGTACGTCATACCTTGATACAGGTTAGGGACTAAAATCCTAATCTCCTGTGATCTAACAGTCACCTGACTGGTGTACGTCATACCTTGATACAGGTTAGGGACTAAAATCCTAATCTCCTGTGATCTGAACAGTCACCTGACTGGTGTACGTCATACCTTGATACAGGTTAGGGACTAAAATCCTAATCTCCTGTGACTCTGACAGTCACCTGACTGGTGTACGTCATACCTTGATACAGGTTAGGGACTAAAATCCTAATCTCCTGTGATCTGACAGTCACCTGACTGGTGTACGTCATACCTTGATACAGGTTAGGGACTAAAATCCTAATCTCCTGTGACTCTGAACAGTCACCTGACTGGTGTACGTCATACCTTGATACAGGTTAGGGACTAAAATCCTAATCTCCTGTGACTCTACAGTCACCAGACTGGTGTACGTCATACCTTGATACAGGTTAGGGACTAAAATCCTAATCTCCTGTGACCTCTAACAGTCACCAGACTGGTGTACGTCATACCTTGATACAGGTTAGGGACTAAAATCCTAATCTCCTGTGACCTTACAGTCACCATGACTGGTGTACGTCATACCTTGATACAGGTTAGGGACTAAAATCCTAATCTCCTGTGACTCTAACAGTCACCAGACTGGTGTACGTCATACCTTGATACAGGTTAGGGACTAAAATCCTAATCTCCTGTGACCTCTACAGTCACCAGACTGGTGTACGTCATACCTTGATACAGGTTAGGGACTAAAATCCTAATCTCCTGTGATCTGAACAGTCACCTGACTGGTGTACGTCATACCTTGATACAGGTTAGGGACTAAAATCCTAATCTCCTGTGATCCTGAACAGTCACCGAGACTGGTGTACGTCATACCTTGATACAGGTTAGGGACTAAAATCCTAAATAAAATCCTAATCTCCTGTGATCTGAACAGTCACCTGACTGGTGTACGTCATACCTTGACAGGTTAGGGACTAAAATCCTAATCTCCTTGATTGAACAGTCCCTACTGTGTAATATACTAATCAGTTTGGGACTAACTAATCCTGACTTACAGTCACCAACTGGGTACTAACCTATCAGTTGGACTAAATCCTATCCTGTACTCTACATACAGATGTACGTACTAACATACTAAATCCTAATCTCGTACCCTACGTACCAACTGTACGTATACGATAAATCTAAATCCTATCCTGTCACCTACGTCACCAGACTGGTACGTCACCTTATCATTGGATATCGAATCTCCTGATTGAATTACCTGATGGTGGATACTTATAATTGGACTAAAATCGTAACTCCTGGATTACGTCACTGATGGTTAGCATACATAATATAAAATCGTAATCTCCGTACCTACGTACGATGGTGTACGTCATACCTTGATACAGGTTAGGGACTAAAATCCTAATCTCCTGTGACCTCACAGTCACCACAGTGAGATACTTGTACAGTTAGGGAATAAAACTAATCCTACTCTATCACAGACTGGTGTAGTCATCCATACAGGTTAGGACTAAAATCCTAATCTCCTGTGACTCTACAGTCCCGACTGGTGTACGTCATACTTGATACAGGTTAGGGAAAATCCTAATCTCCTGTACTGAAGTCACCGACTGGTGTATCATACCTTGATACAGGTTAGGGATAAAATCCTAATCTCCTGGATCTACAGTCACCAGACTGGTGTACGTCATACTTGATACAGGTTAGGGACTAAATCCTATCCCTGTGACTCTATCACCTGATGTGGTACGTCATACCTTGATACAGTAGACTAAATCTATTCCGTACTGAACAGTCTGATGTGTACTCATACCTTGATACAGGTTAGGGACTAAAATCCTATTCCTGTATCTACAGTACCGACTGGTGTAGTCATACCTTGATACAGTTAGGACTAAATCTAATTCCTGTGATCTGAACAGTCACCTACTGTGTACGTCATACCTTATAAGGTTAGGACTAAAATCCTAATCTCCTGTGATCTGAACAGTCACCTGACTGGTGTACGTCATACCTTGATACAGGTTAGGGACTAAAATCCTAATCTCCTGTGATCTGAACAGTCACCTGACTGGTGTAGTCATACCTTGATACAGGTTAGGGACTAAATCTAATCTCCTGTGACCTCTACAGTCACCAGACTGGTGTACGTCATACTTGATACAGGTTAGGACTAAATCTATCTCCTGTGTCTCAGTACGACTGTGTCCAACCTTGATCGTTAGGGAAAATTAATTCTGTGACACAGTACCGAGGTTATTACTGATCGGTAGGAAAATCCTACTCTTGATCTCATACAGTGTATCACTTACGTAGGGATAAATCATTCTGTGATAACACCGACTGTGTACGTCATATGATAAGTTAGGGAAATCTAATTCCTGGTCGACAGCACGTGTGTCGTACTGTACAGTTAGATAATCTAATCCCTTGATTGAACCACAGGTGTAGTCCTTGAAGTGGATAATCCTAATCTCGTCGAACAGCACCGATGTCCGATGGTTAGTCTACCTGATAGGTGGCTAAACCTAATTCCTGATTACAGTCCTGGGTATATACTGCGTTGGGATAAATCCTAATCTCCTGTGACTCTCAGCCAGAGGTGTCGTCATACTTGATCAGTTAGACTAAATCTAATCTCCTGTCTCTACTCACCACGGTCGTATCCTTAACAGTTAGGCTAAAATCTATCTGTCACCCTCGTCACAGATGGTGTACGTATCTGATACAGGTTAGGGATAAAATCCTATCTCCTGTACTTCAGTCAAGTGGTGGGGACTAAAATCCTAATCTCCTGTAACCTCTACAGTCACCAGACTGGTGTACGTCATAGCTTTATACAGGTTAGGGACTAAAATCCTAATCTCCTGTCACCTCTACAGTCACCAGACTGGTGTACGTCATACCTTGATCCTGTCACCTCTACAGTCACCAGACTGGTGTACGTCATACCTTGATACAGGTTAGGGACTAAAATCCTAATCTCCTGTCACCTCTACAGTCACCAGACTGGTGTACGTCATACCTTGATACAGGTTAGGGACTAAAATCGTAATCTCCTGTTATCTGAACAGTCACCTGACTGGTGTACGTCATACCTTGATACAGGTTAGGGACTAAAATCGTAATCTCCTGTTATCTGAACAGTCACCTGACTGGTGTACGTCATACCTTGATACAGGTTAGGGACTAAAATCCTAATCTCCTGTGACCTCTACAGTCACCAGACTGGTGTACGTCATACCTTGATGCAGGTTAGGGACTAAAATCCTAATCTTCTGCTTCCACAGGGGTTCTACTTCAGGTAGGGGATAAAACCGCCGCTGTGCTGCCTGTTATGAAGTCGCTATAGCCGGTGGTATGTGAGGAGCTCCTTCCTATGCGTCCGGCGCCATGTGCAGCTAGGACACGCCCCCAGATGGCGAACTTTTACCAGCAGGTCAGACACCTCTGGGTATGACTTTACAAACCTCTGAACCACCAGGTTGAGCACATGGGCCACGCATGGAACATGCGTCAGCTGGCCTCGCCTCAAAGCTGCCACAGGTTCCGGCCATTGTCACACACGACCTTTCCTAGCTTTAGGTTCAGAGGTGTGAGCCAGTGATCTGCCTGCTGTTTCAGAGCTGTCCACACCTCTTCTGCATTGTGGGGTTTGTCACCTATGCAGACTAGCTTCAGCACAGCCTGTTGCCGCTTTGCAGAGGTAGTGCTGCAGTGCTTCCAGCTTGGGACTGGTGTGGAGGGTACAGTGAATGAGGATGCGCAGGAGGAGGAGGCTGAGGAGCATGACATTCCGGAGCTGTAGAGTGTCGGTGAAACCCTGACAGAGGTAGGGCCTGCTATCCTTGGTGTGGGAAGGACGTGTTCCGTCCCTCGCTCAGACTGGGTCCCAGCCTCCACAATATTAATCCAGTGTGCCGTCAAGGAGATGTAGCGGCCTTGCCCACAAGCACTTGTCCACGTGTCTGTTGTTAGGTGGACTTTGGCTGCAACAGCATTGTTCAGGGCATGTGTGATGCTGTTGGACACGTGGTTATGCAATGCGGGGACGGCACATCTGGAGAAATAGTGGCGGCTGGGGACCGAGTAACGTGGGACAGCAGCCGCCATCAGGTCGCGGAATGCTTCCGTCTCCACCAGCCGGAAAGGCAACATTTCTAGCGCTATGAGTCGCGAAATGTGATCATTCAGGACTGTGGCATGTGGGGCATTGGCAGCGTATTTGCGCCTGCGTTCAAATGTTTGCTGAATGAATAATTGAACGCTGCGCTGGGACAAGGACGTGCTTGATGGTGGTGTAATTTGTGCGTGGGCAACTTCAGGTGCAGGGCCGGAGGCTTGTTCATGGCCAGCATGGACAGGGGATTGGCTCGCACGCACAACAGGCGACGATGTAGCAGTGACATCAGCAAGCACCGCTCCTCGACTCTGTTGTACTTCCCACAAAGTCGGGTGCTTGGCTGACAAGTGCCTGATCATGCTGGTGGTGGTCAGGCTGCTAGTTTTCGTACCCCTGCTGATAGTGGCATGGCAGGTGTGGCAAATGGCCCTTTTAGAGTCTTCTGGAGCCAACTTAAAAAACTCCCATACTCGGGAAGACCGAACATTTGCTCAGGCACCTTGAGTCGTGTTGTTCTTCCGGGGAACGGATGCCTGCCTTCTGCCTGCGGACGCGACCCTGCTTCGTACTGTCTGTTGGGATGCTACGCCTCCCTCCCCCTGTGCACTGCTGTCCTCGCTCTGCATATCCTCCTGCCATGTTGGGTCAGCTACTGGATCATCCACCACGTCGTCTTCCTCTTCCGCACCCTGATCCTCCTCCTGACTTCCTGGCAATTGTGTCTCATCATCGTCCACCCCTTGTTGAGACACTTTGCCAACGTTCCGTTCGTCAGAACGTAGCTGCTCAAATATTTGGGCACCTGTACATACCATCTCCTCATCACCCACTTCAAGAGGAGGTGGCGACAGGCCAGATTCTGCGAATGGATACGTGAACAGCTCTTCCGAGTGTCCTAGTGTGGGATCAGTAATGTCCGTGGACGTGTACTCGGCCAGGTGGTAGGAAGGAGGATAAGGTTGGGAAATGTGCGGTCCAGTATCACGGCTAGTGACACTTGACCATGTGGAAGACAGGGTGTTTGTGGAGGTGCCCATCTGACTTGAAGCATTATCCGCTATCCAAGTAACAACCTGTTGACACTGGTCTTGGTTCAACAACGATGTACTGCTGCGGGCCCCAAGAATTTGGGACAGGACGTGCGAGCGTGGAGATGTGGCCCTTTGTTGTTGCGAAATTAGTGCTTGCACACGACCTCGGCCTCTGCCTGCACCACCATCACATCCACTTCCTTGTTACTTGCCAACGCCCTTGCCAACGCCCTTGCGCATTTTGCCTGTATAGAGCGACAACTGTCTGGTGACTGTAGAGGTCACAGGAGATTAGGATTATAGTCCCTAACCTGTATCAAGGTATGACGTACACCAGTCTGGTGACTGTAGAGGTCACAGGAGATTAGGATTTTAGTCCCTAACCTGTATCAAGGTATGACGTACACCAGTCTGGTGACTGTAGAGGTCACAGGAGATTAGGATTTTAGTCCCTAACCTGTATCAAGGTATGACGTACACCAGTCTGGTGACTGTAGAGGTCACAGGAGATTAGGATTTTAGTCCCTAACCTGTATCAAGGTATGACGTACACCAGTCAGGTGACTGTTCAGATCACAGGAGATTAGGATTTTTAGTCCCTAACCTGTATCAAGGTATGACGTACACCAGTCAGGTGACTGTTCAGATCACAGGAGATTAGGATTTTAGTCCCTAACCTGTATCAAGGTATGACGTACACCAGTCAGGTGACTGTAGAGGTCACAGGAGATTAGGATTTTAGTCCCTAACCTGTATCAAGGTATGACGTACATCAGTCTGGTGACTGTAGAGGTGACAGGAGATTAGGATTTTAGTCCCTAACCTGTATCAAGGTATGACGTACACCAGTCTGGTGACTGTAGAGGTCACAGGAGATTAGGATTTTAGTCCCTAACCTGTATCAAGGTATGACGTACACCAGTCAGGTGACTGTTCAGATCCCAGGAGATTAGGATTTTAGTCCCTAACCTGTATCAAGGTAAGACGTACACCAGTCAGGTGACTGTAGAGGTCACAGGAGATTAGGATTTTAGTCCCTAACCT
Organism: Allobates femoralis; assembly: GCA_033576535.1. Classification (NCBI taxonomy): domain Eukaryota; kingdom Metazoa; phylum Chordata; class Amphibia; order Anura; family Aromobatidae; genus Allobates; species Allobates femoralis. The sequence continues at coordinate 18,452 of JARQOC010000377.1, forward strand.
GTATCAAGGTATGACGTACACAAGTCAGGTGACTGTTCAGATCCCAGGAGATTAGAATTTTAGTCCCTAACCTGTATCAAGGTATGACGTCCACCAGTCTGGTGACTGTAGAGGTAGAGGTCACAGGAATTAGGATTTTAGTCCCTAACCTGTATCAAGGTATGACGTACACCAGTCTGGTGACTGTAGAGGTCACAGGAGATTAGGATTTTAGTCCCTAACCTGTATCAAGGTATGACGTACACCAGTCAGGTGACTGTTCAGATCCCAGGAGATTAGGATTTTAGTCCCTAACCTGTATCAAGGTATGACGTACACCAGTCATGGTGACTGTCAGAGGTCACAGGAGATTAGGATTTTAGTCCCTAACCTGTATCAAGGTATGACGTACACCAGTCAGGTGACTGTTCAGATCACAGGAGATTAGGATTTTAGTCCCTAACCTGTATCAAGGTATGATCGTACACCAGTCAGGTGACTGTTCAGATCACAGGAGATTAGGATTTTAGTCCCTAACCTGTATCAAGGTATGACGTACACCAGTCTGGTGACTGTCAGAGGTCCAGGAGATTAGGATTTTAGTCCCTAACCTGTATCAAGGTATGACGTACACCAGTCAGGTGACTGTCAGAGGTCACAGGAGATTAGGATTTTAGTCCCTAACCTGTATCAAGGTATGACGTACACCAGTCTGGTGACTGTAGAGGTCACAGGAGATTAGGATTTTAGTCCCTAACCTGTATCAAGGTATGACGTACACCAGTCTGGTGACTGTAGAGGTCACAGGAGATTAGGATTTTAGTCCCTAACCTGTATCAAGGTATGACGTACACCAGTCAGGTGACTGTTCAGATCACAGGAGATTAGATTTTAGTCCCTAACCTGTATCAAGGTATGACGTACACCAGTCAGGTGACTGTTCAGATCACAGGAGATTAGGATTTTAGTCCCTAACCTGTATCAAGGTATGACGTACACCAGTCTGGTGACTGTTCAGAGTCACAGGAGATTAGGATTTTAGTCCCTAACCTGTATCAAGGTATGACGTACACCAGTCTGGTGACTGTAGAGGTCACAGGAGATTAGGATTTTAGTCCCTAAACCTGTATCAAGGTATGACGTACACCAGTCTGGTGACTGTAGAGGTCACAGGAGATTAGGATTTTAGTCCCTAACCTGTATCAAGGTATGACGTACACCAGTCAGGTGACTGTTCAGATCACAGGAGATTAGGATTTTAGTCCCTAACCTGTATCAAGGTATGACGTACACCAGTCTGGTGACTGTCAGAGGTCACAGGAGATTAGGATTTTAGTCCCTAACCTGTATCAAGGTATGACGTACACCAGTCAGGTGACTGTAGAGGTCACAGGAGATTAGGATTTTAGTCCCTAACCTGTATCAAGGTATGACGTACACCAGTCTGGTGACTGTAGAGGTCACAGGAGATTAGGATTTTAGTCCCTAACCTGTATCAAGGTATGACGTACACCAGTCTGGTGACTGTTCAGATCACAGGAGATTAGGATTTTTAGTCCCTAACCTGTATCAAGGTATGACGTAACACCAGTCAGGTGACTGTTCAGATCACAGGAGATTAGGATTTTAGTCCCTAACCTGTATCAAGGTATGACGTACCACAGTCTGGTGACTGTTCAGATCACAGGAGATTAGGATTTTAGTCCCTAACCTGTATCAAGGTATGACGTACACCAGTCAGGTGACTGTTCAGATCACAGGAGATTAGGATTTTAGTCCCTAACCTGTATCAAGGTATGACGTACACCAGTCAGGTGACTGTTAGATCACAGGAGATTAGGATTTTAGTCCCTAACCTGTATCAAGGTATGACGTACACAGTCTGGTGACTGTAGAGGTGCACAGGAGATTAGGATTTTAGTCCCTAACCTGTATCAAGGTATGACGTACACCAGTCTGGTGACTGTAGAGGTCACAGGAGATTAGGATTTTAGTCCCTAACCTGTATCAAGGTATGACGTACACCAGTCATGGTGACTGTTCAGATCACAGGAGATTAGATTTAGTCCCTAACCTGTATCAAGGTATGACGTACACCAGTCAGGTGACTGTAGATCACAGGAGATTAGGATTTTAGTCCCTAACCTGTATCAAGGTATGACGTACACCAGTCTGGTGACTGTAGAGGTCACAGGAGATTAGGATTTTAGTCCCTAACCTGTATCAAGGTATGACGTACACCAGTCAGGTGACTGTTCAGATCACAGGAGATTAGGATTTTAGTCCCTAACCTGTATCAAGGTATGACGTACACCAGTCGGTGACTGTAGATCACAGGAGATTAGGATTTTAGTCCCTAACCTGTATCAAGGTATGACGTACACCAGTCATGGTGACTGTCAGAGTCACAGGAGATTAGGATTTTAGTCCCTAACCTGTATCAAGGTATGACGTACACCAGTCTGGTGACTGTTCAGATCACAGGAGATTAGGATTTTAGTCCCTAACCTGTATCAAGGTATGACGTACACCAGTCAGGTGACTGTTAGAGTCACAGGAGATTAGGATTTTAGTCCCTAACCTGTATCAAGGTATGACGTACACCAGTCTGGTGACTGTAGAGTCACAGGAGATTAGGATTTTAGTCCCTAACCTGTATCAAGGTATGACGTACACCAGTCAGGTGACTGTTCAGATCACAGGAGATTAGGATTTTAGTCCCTAACCTGTATCAAGGTATGACGTACACCAGTCTGGTGACTGTAGAGTCACAGGAGATTAGGATTTTAGTCCCTAACCTGTATCAAGGTATGACGTACACCAGTCTGGTGACTGTAGAGGTCACAGGAGATTAGGATTTTAGTCCCTAACCTGTATCAAGGTATGACGTACACCAGTCTGGTGACTGTAGAGGTGACAGGAGATTAGGATTTTAGTCCCTAACCTGTATCAAGGTATGACGTACACCAGTCTGGTGACTGTAGAGGTCACAGGAGATTAGGATTTTAGTCCCTAACCTGTATCAAGGTATGACGTACACCAGTCTGGTGACTGTAGAGGTCACAGAGATTAGGATTTTAGTCCCTAACCTGTATCAAGGTATGACGTACACCAGTCTGGTGACTGTCAGAGTCAGGAGATTAGGATTTTAGTCCCTAACCTGTATCAAGGTATGACGTACACCAGTCAGGTGACTGTCAGATCACAGGAGATTAGATTTTAGTCCCTAACCTGTATCAAGGTATGACGTACACCAGTCAGGTGACTGTTCAGATCACAGGAGATTAGGATTTTAGTCCCTAACCTGTATCAAGGTATGACGTACACCAGTCGGTGACTGTTCAGATCACAGGAGATTAGGATTTTAGTCCCTAACCTGTATCAAGGTATGACGTACACCAGTCAGGTGACTGTTCAGATCACAGGAGATTAGGATTTTAGTCCCTAACCTGTATCAAGGTATGACGTACACCAGTCAGGTGACTGTTCAGGATCACAGGAGATTAGGATTTTAGTCCCTAACCTGTATCAAGGTATGACGTACACCAGTCTGGTGACTGTCAGAGGTCACAGGAGATTAGGATTTTAGTCCCTAACCTGTATCAAGGTATGACGTACACCAGTCTGGTGACTGTAGAGGTCACAGGAGATTAGGATTTTAGTCCCTAACCTGTATCAAGGTATGACGTACACCAGTCTGGTGACTGTAGAGGTCACAGGAGATTAGGATTTTAGTCCCTAACCTGTATCAAGGTATGACGTACACCAGTCAGGTGACTGTTCAGATCACAGGAGATTACGATTTTAGTCCCTAACCTGTATCAAGGTATGACGTACACCAGTCAGGTGACTGTTCAGATCACTAGAGATTACAATTTTAGTCCCTAACCTGTATCAAGGTATGACTTACACCAGTCTGGTGACTGTAGAGGTGACAGGAGATTAGGATTTTAGTCCCTAACCTGTATCAAGGTATGACGTACACCAGTCTGGTGACTGTAGAGGTGACAGGAGATTAGGATTTTAGTCCCTAACCTGTATCAAGGTATGACATTCACCAGTCTGGTGACTGTAGAGGTGACAGGAGATTAGGATTTTAGTCCCTAACCTGTATCAAGGTATGACGTACACCAGTCAGGTGACTGTTCAGATCACAGGAGATTAGGATTTTAGTCCCTAACCTGTATCAAGGTATGACGTACACCAGTCTGGTGACTGCAGGGGTGACAGGAGATTAGGATTTTAGTCCCTAACCTGTATCAAGGTATGACGTACACCAGTCTGGAGACTGTAGAGGTCACAGGAGATTAGGATTTTAGTCCCTAACATGTATCAAGGTATGACGTACACCAGTCTGGTGACTGTAGAGGTCCCGGAGACCCCCTGGTGACAGTAAGCTTACAGATTACTTTGAGGCTGAGAGCCGGCGATCTTCCCCTGCTAAAATGGCGGCCGCGTCCTCTCCCCAGCAAGCTTCTTCCCGCTCTCCACGCACAAAGGAGCTGTGGGAGGACGGAGGGGATGAGCGGACCCCTGTAACCCTGGGGCCACTGAGGATCCTTCTTGGAGAACTGCGTTCCTCAATTATGGAGGACATGAGGGCGCTTATGGGATCCCTCAGGGAGGATGTGGGAACTCTCACAGAAAGGACATCTCATCTGGAGACTAAGTTTGGGGATTTTGCGGCTGCCCATAACGGCTTATCAGACAGCCATGCTGCCTTAGACAGTGAAGTGGGGTCCATCTCATCCAAAATATGTCACCTAGAAGACCAGTTAAGAAAAAATAACATTAAAATCAGAGGTCTGCCAGAGGTGGGAGGAGAGGAAGATCCTCATAAAACAGCAATGGACTTTCTTGTGGCTATACTACCTGATTCCCCAGTATCTGACCTGGAGATAGAAAAAGCCTTCCGGATTCCTAAACACCCAAAATTACCTGCAGAAGTACCCAGAGACTTGCTGGTGGGGTTGCTGAGGGGAGGCATACGTGACCGGGTGCTGCGCAGACTAAGAGCTGGGTCTGCCCTACCAGAGAAATACAGGGGAGTCACTGTTTATCAGGATCTCTGCCCGGGAACCCTCTCCAGACGTCGCGAATTCGCATCAAGCTGCAAGATCTTGAGGGAAAAGGATATCTACTATAGCTGGGGGACCCCTGTGGCCCTTAACTTCAAATTTCAGGGAAAGCGTTACTCCTTCCCCTCCCCCACACGTCTGCGCAAAACCCTAAAAGGATGGCGTCTCCTCTCTCCAGGAGCTAGCTCCCCTCAGATGGCTGACCTGGACGGGGGGAGTGGAGGCTCCCCAGGAAATCGTGGTGATACATAAACAATTAATATCCAGCGGCAAGTCGGTGGTATAGGATTTGCTCCTTTGTTATTGTTGCTTCCTCTAGTTGAAGCTCCGATCTACTTCGTTAGACCGGTACGGAGTTCCTTGGGATCAGGATCTGGCTGGGCATTCGCGCAGTGATCTAAGCCGGGTCCTCGCAAGGTTCCCCGTTTCCCCCCAATTTGCCCAGTCTGCCTATTTTTATCTGGGCTTTATCGTTTACATTTTTGTTTGTCATTGTACTTGATGTAAAAAAAAAATAGTTCTCTTCCTCTACCCCTTTCCTATTCCCATATTTTAAATCTTTCCCCCCTTCTCTATACTTCTCTATCTCTGCCCCTTCTTCCCTCTCTTTATTAGTTAACTCTTACCCACAGCCTTTCCTGACTCCCTTCCCACTCCTCGTATCCCTGAGCTGATTGTTGGTAGGGAGCCTGTCGCCATGGGCCCTCCATCTTTCCGAATTCTGTCTTTGAATGTCAAAGGGCTGAATTCACCTGCAAAGCGATCCTTTCTTTGGAGGGAGGCGAGATCAGCCTCCGCTGAACTCCTATGCATACAGGAAACTCATCTCCTAAAAGGGGACAACCACAGAATAGGTGGCAATGATTTTCCCCATTTTTTTCATGCTAATCACCCAGACAAAAAAAAGGCAGGAGTCTCTATCTTAGTGAAACAAACACTCCAATTTCAAATGCAGGAGGTGATATCGGACCCAGCGGGTCGATACCTCATGTTGGTTTGTGAAATAGCTGGCTCTTTATATACAATTGTAAACATTTACGCCCCGAATTCGGGACAAATAAAATTCCTCAGGTCAGTGTTTGGGAAACTCCGTACAGTTGTGAAAAGCAAGTTAATCATTTGTGGCGATTTTAATATGGTTGTGGACGGGCGTTTGGACTCCTCCTCTACTGTTCCCAGGAGAAGTGGCTCCCTGGACTACCTAGTGAGGGAGTTTCACCTGCATGATATTTGGAGGTACCATCACGCGGAGGAGAGGGATTATTCTTTCTTCTCAAGCGTGCATGGTACTTACTCCAGAATTGACCTGTTTCTGGTCAATGACACGGCTCTTGAGACCTGTTTGGCCTCAGAGATCGGAGTCATTAGCTGGTCTGACCATGCTCCGGTCACCTTGGAGCTTGGCCTGGGACATGGAGGAGGAGTGTCCCGGCGATGGCGCCTCAGACCGGGTCTCATTGTGAGCCCTAAAGTGCGTAATGATATCGAGAACAAGATTCAAGAGTACTTTGCTCTCAATGACAACCAAGGTGTTCCAGATGACTCATTATGGTACGCACATAAGGCTGTCTTGAGGGGCCTCCTTTTGCAAAAAGCAGCGATTGAAAAAAAAAATAGAGACCGTCTTAGACGGGACTGGCTAGATGAGATTCGAAATCTTGAAAACATTAATAAGGTCTCCCCAAGTGCCTCCCTTCTTTCCCGAATCCTGACCTTGAGAACTAATCTGAGAGCTTTACTACTCAGGCAACATGAAATCGGCCTGCGGAAAATGAAAACCAGGTACTATGCAGCAGGGGATAGAGCAGGTAAGCTCTTGGCCAATAGAATCAAAAAGAGAGATTTTAAAACAATGACGGTCTCCATGAGGGACGGAAAGGGAAAAATCGTTCGTGACCCATCTAAAATTGTAGAAGTCTTTGCATCTTATTACGAAAACTTGTATAATTTGAAAAAGGATGTGACAACTCCTCAGCCTACTCTAGAAAGCATAAGGTCATTCCTGGGGGACCTCTGTCTTCCTAAGGTGTCTTCAGAGGTCCTGCAAAATCTAAACAGACCTTTTACGCAATTGGAAATTAAGAATGTAATCTCAACGTTGAAAGATAACTCTGCACCTGGCCCGGATGGGTTTATAAATGAGTATTACAAATCTTTTGCAGGGTCTCTGGAGCCTTACCTCCTCCGTCTATTTAACGTTTGGCAATTAAGGGGCTCAATCCCAGGGGAAGCTCTGGAGGCTACCATAACAACAATCCCTAAACCAGGCAAAACCCCAGACCTTCCTGAAAATTACCGCCCCATTTCTCTCCTAAATACTGACATCAAAATTTTTTCAAAACTACTGGCGACTAGACTAGGAGAAGTAATCCCTTCCCTTGTCCACCATGACCAGGTGGGATTTGTGCAGGGGAGAGAGGCCCGGGACGGTACGAGAAGGATGTTGGACTTGATAGAGGTGGTGGAGAGGAAGGGAACCCCCGGTGTATTCCTGTCTTTGGACGCAGAGAAAGCGTTTGATAGGGTACACTGGGGGTACCTCCGGGAGGTCCTCTCCGCCTTTGGTTTTTCAGGCCCTATCTTGTCCGCAGTCCTTAGTCTGTATACTCACCCTTGCACTAGGGTGTTTTCTACAGGTGTCCTATCTCGGGCATTCTCAATCACAAATGGTACGCGGCAGGGCTGCCCTCTCTCCCCCTCGATCTTTGCCCTCATGATGGAGCCACTGGCGGTCTCCCTTCGTGGAGATGATTCGATTGAGGGGATATCAGTCGGGGGGAAGAGACATGTGGTAGGCCTGTACGCTGATGATGTAATCATCTCCACCCTGAGCCCCACTTCCTCCCTCCCGGGGATAGTGGGAGCACTCAACAAATTTGCTGAAATCTCTTACTACAAGTTAAACACGAACAAATCAATGGTCCTTCCTGTCCATGTGTCTATGGAGGAGGGGGCCCGTCTTAAGAAGATCTATCCCTTTGAGTGGTGCCCTTTGGGTATTCCATACTTGGGGGTCTTCCTCTTCCCCTCGGGACAGATAGCCGCCCAGAACATCCGCAAATTGATGGATGGCCTCCATCGGACTCTCGAGGTGTTCCCCCTTGCCTCCATGACGTGGATAGCTAGGATTCAAGCAGTAAGAATGCTTTGGCTCCCGAAGATAATTTATATCTTTCGGTGCCTCCCGATCAGGTACCCAATGGGACTGATCTCAAAATTGCAATCCTTAATCAACAAATTTGTGTGGGCAGGCAAGCCAGCCAGAGTGGGGAAAGCGATTATGTACTTAAAACTCCATAAGGGAGGCATGGGAATTCCCGACGTAATGTCCTCTCTTAAAGCAATCATATTGGAAGGGGCAAGGTCCTGGTGGAGGGAGGAGGTTCGTGATGGTTGGTGTCAGATAGAAAGGGCGGAATCCTTGGGAGACTCTCTGAAATTGCTTTTGGTAGCAGAATCCCTTGGCGAGCTGCCCCGACGCGACATGTTGCTCACAGTAAGGGCCCTGTTGGGTCTCTGGGGGAGCTTCGCGGGGAGTTGGACTAAGCTGCCTGTTTCGGAGGTGTCTCTGGAGGCCTTCCGCCTGCTTATCCCCTCGTTGAACCTCTCTTATTGGATGAAAGGGGGTGTTGGCTTTCTGGGCGACCTTTGTAAAGGGGGTCACCTGTTGTCATTTAAAGACTTTCTTGTCAAGTACCCTTCCATGGGCAATACCTTTTTTCAATATAGCCAGGTAACTCACTTCCTTCGATCTAAGACTTGCCGGAGAGACCTCAAAACACCTGAGATCTCCCCCTTGCGCCATTTTGTGGGGTCAGACCCTAAAGCTATGAAAGGTATCCCCCTCTTATACGGAGAGCGTTTGGACATATCGACTCCTACTAAGCTTGGTTATATGGGGAAGTGGGAAGAGGACTTAGATTTTAAAGCGGATAATGAGGAGTGGGAGGGGCCGGTTAATTGTGTAGTCAAAGCCTCCAACTGCATTAATCATGTGGAGCTCCTCAAGAAAATTCACCTAAGATGGCATATTTCTCCAGTAAAGTTAGCAAAGTTTACCGACAGAGGCTCTTCCCTATGTTGGAGAAACTGTGGTAAGAGGGGAGATCTGGCTCATATGTGGTGGGCTTGCCCACGGTTGTCGCCGTTTTGGCTCATGGTCTCGAGCCTGTTGGAGTCCCTCACGGGGATTCAGTCGCTCCTGACTCCTCAGATGGCAGTCCTCCACTTGGGGATAGAGGACCTCCCTCCGGTTCTTAGACATCTCATTACATATGTATTGACAGCAGCGAGAAGCTGCGTGGCTGCCAAATGGAAGGCTGACTCTCCTCCCTCCATGTCGCATCTGACAGACAAACTAAATTCTATCTTCTGCTTTGAATATTATTTGGCCATGGACGGTCCCACAAGAAGATATGTAGCTGAAGCCTGGGATATCTGGGCTAGCCATCCTTTAGCAATTCAGGTTCCCTTCTGAATTTTTGAAGTTGGAGGAGGGACTTGGGTAAGCTAGCTCTAAACGGTGCAGATCATCAGCTCAGGGATCCTCCCCATCCTCCCCTTCCCCACTTACCTCCTTTAGCCCTCCATGTAGCCTTTTCCTTTATATATAATTTTCTTCCTTCTTTTATGACCCCCCCCCCATCCCCACTGGTTCTCCCTTCTTTCCTAAGTTCACCCAGTTCCGACCTACCTGATATTATCCCCCTCTAATTTTCCTATCTATTCCTCCCCCTATAAGTCCTCTAAATTCTTGTGAATATATCAGACACACATTGTTTTCACGGCAGACTTATGGTTGGGGAACTGGGATTGGAAAACGGATTTATACGTTTCTGAGACTGTTTTGGCTCTCCATCGCCCCTTAGGGGGTTTCTAACTGAGTATAATGTATGTGTTCATAAGCATATTCTCATCTCTCTGAACCATTCCTTTGGACAATATACCATTCATTTTGGTTAGTCTGGACTTAAGTATTCACCCTGATTTTTTCCTTATCTTCCTTGCCCCTTCCTTCCTCCCTCCAGCCGTTCCCCCCTATCCTGGCCCATTTGGAGTAATCATTGGGTCCTTCCCTTGTTGTTACTATTGTTGTTTGTAATTCTGTGATGAAAACTTAATAACAATAAAAAATTATTGATGACAAAAAAAGTTTGCCGTCTGTCTGCACATTTTCGCAAGTCACCTGCTGCTTCAGCCGGCCTTGCCGGCTTTCAGCGCCGTTTGCGTCTTCCGGCCCACAGACTGGTGTGTGATGTCCCCACGCGTTGGAATTCAACTCTGCACATGTTGGTCAGGATATGTGAGCAGAAGAGGGCAGTTGTAGATTACCTGCATCACCTAAGCCGTCGGGAAATGGGTCAAACTCCACACATAACACCTGAGGAGTGGAGATGGATGTCGGACCTATGTACCGTCCTCCAAAACTTTGAGTACTCCACCAAGTTGGTGAGCGGTGATGACGCCATTATTAGCGTCACCATACCACTACTCTGCTTTCTAAAACGGTCTCTGCTGAAAATCAAAGAGGATGCATTGCAGGCCGAGCGCGATGACTTTGAGCAAGAAACAGTAGTGGGTGTGGGTGAAAACACACAGCCCAGCCTCATCTCATCACAACGTGCAGTGGAGGACTATGACGAGGAGGAGGAGGATGAAGACATGGAGCAACTCTCTGGCCAAATTGAGGATATGACATGCACACCAATCATACCCTCGATTCAGCGTGGATGGCCAGAGGACAGGGGAGATGAGGAGGAGGAGGACGACAGCATGTTCAGTCATCGTGTTGGTCTGGATGCTGAAGTGATGGCTGTTAAGAGTCTGGCGCACATGGCTGACTTTATGGTAAGCTGCCTGGCTCGTGACCCTCACGTTCAGAACATCTTGGCCGACAATCAGTACTGGTTGGCAACACTGTTAGACCCACGCTACAAGGAGAACTTTATGTCTCTCATTCCTGAGGCGGAGAGGTCAGCCAAAATGCAGCAGTTCCACAGGGCCATAGTCACGGAAGTAGGCAAATCATTCCCCTCACAAAACGCTAGTGGCATAGGTCAGGATTCGGTGGACAACCAAGGCGTACGGCCGAGAGGGGCACAAGTCCAATCCGCCAGAGGTAGGGGAACTGTCTTTACGATGTGGGACAGTTTTCCCAGCCACTCACGTACCACAGCCCCTGAGGTGCGGGGTAGTGACACCAGAAATGCTAAGTTTGGGCAGATGCTGAAGGAGTACCTTGCAGATCGAACCACTGTACTGCAAGATTCCTCTGTGCCTTTCAATTATTGGGTCTCCAAGCTGGACACGTGGCATGAATTGGCTCTCTACGCCTTGGAAGTCCTGGCCTGCCCTGCTGCTAGCATTTTATCAGAACGTGTTTTCAGTGCTGCAGGTGGAATCATTACTGATGAACGCACCCGCCTGTCAACTGAAAATGCTGACAGGCTGACTCTGATCAAGATGAACAAGGGTTGGATTGGGCCAGACTTCATCACACCACCAGCAAATGACAACTGAATGAAAATTTTGTTATGTGAATTTGCCATGTACCTCCACTCACCCATGGGTACACACTTCAGGACTTTGGCTAATCGCTGGACTGCTCCTCCCTCTCCTCATGTGCCACCATGATGACCGTTACAATAGTTAGGCTGTTGTTTGAGGTATACCAGCAGTGGTAAATTTTTTCGCCCATTCTTTTAGAATGGGCATTACAACGACAGGGGACCCGCACCTTTTCAATGGGAAAAATGTTTTGAGGCCCTCCTGCACCAGTCTGGTGACTGTAGAGGTCACAGGAGACTAGGATTTTAGTCCCTAACCTGTATCAAGGTATGACGTACACCAGTCTGGTGACTGTAGAGGTGACAGGAGTTTAGGATTTTAGTTCCTAACCTGTATCAAGGTATGACGTACACCAGTCTGGTGACTGTAGAGGTCACAGGAGATTAGGATTTTAGTCCCTAACCTGTATCAAGGTATGACGTACAACAGACTGGTGACTGTAGAGGTCACAGGAGATTAGGATTTTAGTCCCTAACCTGTATGAAGGTATGACGTACACCAGTCAGGTGACTGTTCAGATCACAGGAGATTAGGATTTTAGTCCCTAACCTGTATCAAGGTATGACGTACACCAGTCTGGTGACTGTAGAGGTCACAGGAGATTAGGATTTTAGTCCCCAACCTGTATCAAGGTATGATGTACACCAGTCAGGTGACTGTTCAGATCACAGGAGATTAGGATTTTAGTCCCTAACCTGTATCAAGGTATGACGTACACCAGTCTGGTGACTGTAGAGGTCACAGGAGATTAGGATTTTAGTCCCTAACCTGTATCAAGGTATGACGTACACCAGTCAGGTGACTGTTCAGATCACAGGAGATTTTGATTTTAGTCCCTAACCTGTATCAATGTATGACGTACACCAGTCAGGTGACTGTTCAGATCACATGAGATTAGGATTTTAGTCCCTAACCTGTATCAAGGTATGACGTACACCAGTCTGGTGACTGTAGAGGTCACAGGAGATTAGGATTTATGTCCCTAACCTGTATCAAGGTATGACGTACACCAGTCTGGTGACTGTAGAGGTCACAGGAGATTAGGATTTTAGTCCCTAACCTGTATCAAGGTATGACGTACACCAGTCTGGTGACTGTAGAGGTCACAGGAGATTAGGATTTTAGTCCCTAACCTGTATCAAGGTATGATGTACACCAGTCTGGTGACTGTAGAGGTCACAGGAGATTAGGATTTTAGTCCCTAACCTGTATCAAGGTATGACGTACACCAGTCTGGTGACTGTAGAGGTCACAGGAGATTAGGATTTTAGTCCCTAACCTGTATCAAGGTATGACGTACACCAGTCAAGTGACTGTTCAGATCACAGGAGATTAGGATTTTAGTCCCTAACCTGTATCAAGGTATGACGTACACCAGTCTGGTGACTGTAGAGGTCACAGGAGATTAGGATTTTAGTCCCTAACCTGTATCAAGGTATGACGTACACCAGTCAGGTGACTGTTCAGATCACATGAGATTAGGATTTTAGTCCCTAACCTGTATCAAGGTACGACGTACACCAGTCTGGTGACTGTAGAGGTCACAGGAGATTAGGATTTTAGTCCCTAACCTGTATCAAGGTATGACGTACACCAGTCTGGTGACTGTAGAGGTCACAGGAGATTAGGATTTTAGTCCCTAACCTGTATCAAGGTATGACGTACACCAGTCTGGTGACTGTAGAGGTCACAGGAGATTAGGATTTTAGTCCCTAACCTGTATCAAGGTATGACGTACACCAGTCTGGTGACTGTAGAGGTCACAGGAGATTAGGATTTTAGTCCCTAACCTGTATCAAGGTATGACGTACACCAGTCTGGTGACTGTAGAGGTCACAGGAGATTAGGATTTTAGTCCCTAACCTTTATCAAGGTATGACGTACACCAGTCTGGTGACTGTAGAGGTCACAGGAGATTAGGATTTTAGTCACTAACCTGTATCAAGGTATGACGTACACCAGTCTGGTGACTGTAGAGGTCACAGGAGATTAGGATTTTAGTCCCTAACCTGTATCAAGGTATGACGTACACCAGTCAGGTGACTGTTCAGATCACAGGAGATTAGGATTTTAGTCCCTAACCTGTATCAAGGTATGACGTACACCAGTCTGGTGACTGTAGAGGTCACAGGAGATTAGGATTTTAGTCCCTAACCTGTATCAAGGTATGATGTACACCAGTCTGGTGACTGTAGAGGTGACAGGAGATTAGGATTTTAGTCCCTAACCTGTATCAAGGTATGACGTACACCAGTCAGGTGACTGTTCAGATCACAGGAGATTAGGATTTTAGTCCCTAACCTGTATCAAGGTATGACGTACACCAGTCTGGTGTCTGTGGAGGTCACAGGAGATTAGGATTTTAGTCCCTAACCTGTATCAAGGTATGACGTACACCAGTCTGGTGACTGTAGAGGTCACAGGAGATTAGGATTTTAGTCCCTAACCTGTATCAAGGTATGACGTACACCAGTCTGGTAACTGTAGAGGTCACAGGAGATTAGGATTTTTGTCCCTAACCTGTATCAAGGTATGACGTACACCAGTCTGGTGACTGTAGAGGTCATAGGAGATTAGGATTTTAGTCCCTAACCTGTATCAAGGTATGACGTACACCAGTCAGGTGACTGTAGAGGACACAGGAGATTAGGATTTTAGTCCCTAACCTGTATCAAGGTATGACGTACACCAGTCAGGTGACTGTTCAGATCACAGGAGATTAGGATTTTAGTCCCTAACCTGTATCAAGGTATGACGTACACCAGTCTGGGACTGTAGAGGTCACAGGAGATTAGGATTTTAGTCCCTAACCTGTATCAAGGTATGATGTACACCAGTCTGGTGACTGTAGAGGTGACAGGAGATTAGGATTTTAGTCCCTAACCTGTATCAAGGTATGACGTACACCAGTCAGGTGACTGTTCAGATCACAGGAGATTAGGATTTTAGTCCCTAACCTGTATCAAGGTATGACGTACACCAGTCTGGTGACTGTGGAGGTCACAGGAGATTAGGATTTTAGTCCCTAACCTGTATCAAGGTATGACGTACACCAGTCTGGTGACTGTAGAGGTCACAGGAGATTAGGATTTTAGTCCCTAACCTGTATCAAGGTATGACGTACACCAGTCTGGTAACTGTAGAGGTCACAGAGATTAGGATTTTTGTCCCTAACCTGTATCAAGGTATGACGTACACCAGTCTGGTGACTGTAGAGGTCACAGGAGATTAGGATTTTAGTCCCTAACCTGTATCAAGTATGACGTACACCAGCCTGGTGACTGTAGAGGTACAGGAGATTAGGATTTTAGTCCCTAACCTGTATCAAGGTATGACGTACACCAGTCAGGTGACTGTTCAGATCACAGGAGATTAGGATTTTAGTCCCTAACCTGTATCAAGTTATGACGTACACCAGTCTGGTGACTGTAGAGGTCACAGCAGATTAGGATTTTAGTCCCTAACCTGTATCAAGGTATGACGTACACCAGTCTGGTGACTGTAGAGGTCACAGGAGATTAGGATTTTAGTCCCTAACCTGTATCAAAGTATGACGTACACCAGTCTGGTGACTGTAGAGGTGACAGGAGATTAGGATTTTAGTCCCTAACCTGTATCAAGGTATGACGTACACCAGTCTGGTGACTGTAGAGGTCACAGGAGATTAGGATTTTAGTCCCTAACCTGTATCAAGGTATGACTTACACCAGTCTGGTGACTGTAGAGTCACAGGAGATGAGATTTTAGTCCCTAACCTGTATCAAGGTATGACGTACACCAGTCTGGTGACTGTTCAGATCACAGGAGATTAGGATTTTAGTCCCTAACCTGTATCAAGGTATGACGTACACCAGTCTGGTGACTGTAGAGGTCACAGGAGATTATGATTTTAGTCCCTAACTTGTATCAAGGTATGACGTACAACTGTCTGGTGACTGTAGAGGTCACAGGAGATTAGGATTTTAGTCCCTAACCTGTATCAAGGTATGACGTACACCAGTCTGGTGACTGTAGAGGTCACAGGAGATTAGGATTTTAGTCCCTAACCTGTATCAAGGTATGACGTACACCAGTCTGGTGACTGTAGAGGTCACAGGAGATTAGGATTTTAGTCCCTAACCTGTATCAAGGTATGACGTACACCAGTCAGGTGACTGTTCAGATCACAGGAGATTAGGATTTTAGTCCCTAACCTGTATCAAGGTATGACGTACACCAGTCTGGTGACTGTAGAGGTCACAGGAGATTAGGATTTTAGTCCCTAACCTGTATCAAGGTATGACGTACACCAGTCTGGTGACTGTTAGAGTCACAGGAGATTAGGATTTTAGTCCCTAACCTGTATCAAGGTATGACGTACACCAGTCAGGTGACTGTAGAGTCACAGGAGATTAGGATTTTGTCCCTAACCTGTTATCAAGTTATGACGTACACCAGTCTGGTGACTGTAGAGGTCACAGGAGATTAGGATTTTAGTCCCTAACCTGTATCAAGGTATGACGTACACCAGTCTGGTGACTGTAGAGTCACAGGAGATTAGGATTTCTAGTCCCTAACCTGTATCAAGGTATGACGTACACCAGTCTGGTGACTGTAGAGGTCACAGGAGATTAGGATTTTAGTCCCTAACCTGTATCAAGGTATGACGTACACCAGTCTGGTGACTGTAGAGGTCACAGGAGATTAGGATTTTAGTCCCTAACCTGTATCAAGGTATGACGTACACCAGTCTGGTGACTGTAGAGGTCACAGGAGATTAGGATTTTAGTCCCTAACCTGTATCAAGGTATGACGTACACCAGTCTGGTGACTGTAGAGGTCACAGGAGATTAGGATTTTAGTCCCTAACCTGTATCAAGGTATGACGTACACCAGTCTGGTGACTGTAGAGGTCACAGGAGATTAGGATTTTAGTCCCTAACCTTTATCAAGGTATGACGTACACCAGTCTGGTGACTGTAGAGGTCACAGGAGATTAGGATTTTAGTCACTAACCTGTATCAAGGTATGACGTACACCAGTCTGGTGACTGTAGAGGTCACAGGAGATTAGGATTTTAGTCCCTAACCTGTATCAAGGTATGACGTACACCAGTCAGGTGACTGTTCAGATCACAGGAGATTAGGATTTTAGTCCCTAACCTGTATCAAGGTATGACGTACACCAGTCTGGTGACTGTAGAGGTCACAGGAGATTAGGATTTTAGTCCCTAACCTGTATCAAGGTATGATGTACACCAGTCTGGTGACTGTAGAGGTGACAGGAGATTAGGATTTTAGTCCCTAACCTGTATCAAGGTATGACGTACACCAGTCAGGTGACTGTTCAGATCACAGGAGATTAGGATTTTAGTCCCTAACCTGTATCAAGGTATGACGTACACCAGTCTGGTGCTGTGGAGGTCACAGGAGATTAGGATTTTAGTCCCTAACCTGTATCAAGGTATGACGTACACCAGTCTGGTGACTGTAGAGGTCACAGGAGATTAGGATTTTAGTCCCTAACCTGTATCAAGGTATGACGTACACCAGTCTGGTAACTGTAGAGGTCACAGGAGATTAGGATTTTTGTCCCTAACCTGTATCAAGGTATGACGTACACCAGTCTGGTGACTGTAGAGGTCACAGGAGATTAGGATTTTAGTCCCTAACCTGTATCAAGGTATGACGTACACCAGTCAGGTGACTGTTCAGATCACAGGAGATTAGGATTTTAGTCCCTAACCTGTATCAAGGTATGACGTACACCAGTCTGGTGACTGTAGAGGTCACAGGAGATTAGGATTTTAGTCCCTAACCTGTATCAAGGTATGATGTACACCAGTCTGGTGACTGTAGAGGTGACAGGAGATTAGGATTTTAGTCCCTAACCTGTATCAAGGTATGACGTACACCAGTCAGGTGACTGTTCAGATCACAGGAGATTAGGATTTTAGTCCCTAACCTGTATCAAGGTATGACGTACACCAGTCTGGTGACTGTGGAGGTCACAGGAGATTAGGATTTTAGTCCCTAACCTGTATCAAGGTATGACGTACACCAGTCTGGTGACTGTAGAGGTCACAGGAGATTAGGATTTTAGTCCCTAACCTGTATCAAGGTATGACGTACACCAGTCTGGTAACTGTAGAGGTCACAGGAGATTAGGATTTTTGTCCCTAACCTGTATCAAGGTATGACGTACACCAGTCTGGTGACTGTAGAGGTCACAGGAGATTAGGATTTTAGTCCCTAACCTGTATCAAGGTATGACGTACACCAGCTGGTGACTGTAGAGGTGACAGGAGATTAGGATTTTAGTCCCTAACTGTATCAAGGTATGACGTACACCAGTCAGGTGACTGTTAGAGTCACAGGAGATTAGGATTTTAGTCCCTAACCTGTATCAAGTTATGACGTACACCAGTCTGGTGACTGTAGAGGTCACAGCAGATTAGGATTTTAGTCCCTAACCTGTATCAAGGTATGACGTACACCAGTCTGGTGACTGTAGAGGTCACAGGAGATTAGGATTTTAGTCCCTAACCTGTATCAAAGTATGACGTACACCAGTCTGGTGACTGTAGAGGTGACAGGAGATTAGGATTTTAGTCCCTAACCTGTATCAAGGTATGACGTACACCAGTCTGGTGACTGTAGAGGTCACAGGAGATTAGGATTTTAGTCCCTAACCTGTATCAAGGTATGACGTTACACCAGTCTGGTGACTGTAGAGGTCACAGGAGATGAGGATTTTAGTCCCTAACCTGTATCAAGGTATGACGTACACCAGTCTGGTGACTGTTCAGATCACAGGAGATTAGGATTTTAGTCCCTAACCTGTATCAAGGTATGACGTACACCAGTCTGGTGACTGTAGAGGTCACAGGAGATTAGGATTTTAGTCCCTAACCTGTATCAAGGTATGACGTACAACAGTCTGGTGACTGTAGAGGTCACAGGAGATTAGGATTTTAGTCCCTAACCTGTATCAAGGTATGACGTACACCAGTCTGGTGACTGTAGAGGTCACAGGAGATTAGGATTTTAGTCCCTAACCTGTATCAAGGTATGACGTACACCAGTCTGGTGACTGTAGAGGTCACAGGAGATTAGGATTTTAGTCCCTAACCTGTATCAAGGTATGACGTACACCAGTCAGGTGACTGTTCAGATCACAGGAGATTAGGATTATTAGTCCCTAACCTGTATCAAGGTATGACGTACACCAGTCTGGTGACTGTAGAGGTCACAGGAGATTAGGATTTTAGTCCCTAACCTGTATCAAGGTATGACGTACACCAGTCAGGTGACTGTTCAGATCACAGGAGATTAGGATTTTAGTCCCTAACCTGTATCAAGGTATGACGTACACCAGTCAGGTGACTGTTCAGAGTCACAGGAGATTAGGATTTTCAGTCCCTAACCTGTATCAAGGTATGACGTACACCAGTCTGGTGACTGTAGAGGTCACAGGAGATTAGGATTTTAGTCCCTAACCTGTATCAAGGTATGACGTACACCAGTCTGGTGACTGTAGAGGTCACAGGAGATTAGGATTTAGTCCCTAACCTGTATCAAGGTATGACGTACACCAGTCTGGTGACTGTAGAGGTCACAGGAGATTAGGATTTTAGTCCCTAACCTGTATCAAGTATGACGTACACCAGTCTGGTGACTGAAGGTATGACGTACACCAGTCTGGTGACTGTAGAGTCACAGGAGATTAGGATTCTAGTCCCTAACCTGTATCAAGGTAGACGTACACCAGTCTGGTGACTGTAGAGGTCACAGGAGATTAGGATTTTAGTCCCTAACCTGTATCAAGGTTATGACGTACACCAGTCTGGTGACTGTAGAGGTCACAGGAGATTAGGATTTTAGTCCCTAACCTGTATCAAGGTATGACGTACACCAGTCTGGTGACTGTAGAGGTCACAGGAGATTAGGATTTTAGTCCCTAACCTGTATCAAGGTATGACGTACACCAGTCTGGTGACTGTAGAGGTCACAGGAGATTAGGATTTTAGTCCCTAACCTGTATCAAGTTATGACGTACACCAGTCTGGTGACTGTAGAGGTCACAGGAGATTAGGATTTTAGTCCCTAACCTGTATCAAGGTATGACGTACACCAGTCTGGTGACTGTAGAGGTGACAGGAGACTAGGATTTTAGTCCCTAACTTGTATCAAGGTATGACGTACACCAGTCTGGTGACTGTAGAGGTCACAGGAGATTAGGATTTTGGTCCCTAACCTGTATCAAGGTATGACGTACACCAGTCTGGTGACTGTAGAGGTCACAGGAGATTAGGATTTTAGTTCCTAACCTGTATCAAGATATGACGTACACCAGTCTGGTGACTGTAGAGGTCAGAGGAGATTGGGATTGTAGTCCATAACCTGTATCAAGGTATGACGTACACCAGTCTGGTGACTGTAGAGGTCACAGGAGATTAGGATTTTAGTCCCTAACCTGTATTAAGGTATGACGTACACCAGTCTGGTGACTGTAGAGGTCACAGGAGATTTGGATTTTAGTCCCTAACCTGTATCAAGGTAGTACGTACACCAGTCTGGTGACTCTAATGGTCACAGGAGATGAGGATTTTAGTCCCTAACCTGGTGATTCTAATGGTCACAGATTAGGATTTTAGTCCCTAACCTGTATCAAGGTAGTACGTACACCAGTCTGGTGACTCTAATGGTCACAGGAGATGAGGATTTTAGTCCCTATGTCCTAACCTGGATCAAGCTAGTAAGTACAACAGTCTGGTGACTGTAATGGTCACAGAAAAGCTTGGACTCCGATCTGGATCACCCTGCCTATATCCTCCGAGATTAGTCCTCAGAAGGACTGTTGTGGTCAGCTCAGCAGCAGTTTGCAGCCCTGCTCCAGATCTACCTATGAGGGCCGCAAATCTGTCCCTAAGCAGCAGCAGACACTGTCCTTATACTCACTGTCTGGATGCCTGTGTGCCGAGCACAGCACGGCCGGGTCTTATAAAGGCTCGGTCACACTGTGCAGGGCGGCCAATCACTCCTATGCCACAACTAACAGGGCTGTGGCATTGCAGTGGTCTGTCAGCCAATCCCTGCACGTGGGCTGGCTCTCAAAAGAGCGCCAACATGCAGAGATGACGACCACGAGCACAGCACGAGTATCGCGAGATTACGCGGTGCTCGCCGAGTAGCCCGAGTACAGTGATACTCGTGCGAGTACCGAGTAGTGGCGAGCATGCTCGCTCATCACTAATTCTGTGCTTATTGTATTGTTTCCTATTATTGTTCTGTATTCTTTCTCTACTGGAATTACTGTATTGCATTGTGTATTTTTCGTTTATTAACCACTGTATTGTGAAGTGCTGCGGAATATGTCGGCACTATATAAATAAAGATGTATTATTATTATTATTATTATTATTATTAATCTTTAACATGGCCATGAGAGTTCAAAGGTCACCAATTTTTGACAATTAGAGGCAAAGTCGCTTTTTGTCGTCACACGAAAATGCGACATATCACCAACATGAAAATTGGTCTATTTTTCTTGCCAATCAGTAGGTTGTCAAAAGCCGAAGATAGTGCGGTCACAAAGTCGATCTTTATGGACTTGCAGTTTGTGATTTCCCCATATTTGGAAAAATGGTATGGCCTTTTTTTTTTAGTTTGCACCTAGTGATGGGCGAATCCTAAATTACTCGGAATCGCTTGACTCTAGCGAGTCCGAGCGCAGGACTCGCTACTCGTTGCGAGTCTAGCGAGTCCAATGTTAATGAATGGGGAAGCGAGTAATAGCGAGTAGTGTGCGATTTACAAATCACAGATGTGTCTCGGAAGCTTCAGCCTGAAGCAATCCTAGTTTTGCCATTGATTTGCATTGGACTCGTTTACTTTGCAACACAGTAATCGCTGGGAAACTCGCACAGATAAGAGTCCTGTCTGCTCAGTGTGCTGGCTGCCACAGCTCCAGGGTCCTAGAGCCCGCCTGCTGCCTGATGTAGCAGAGCTGAGATTGTTCTCAGTCTGCTCATTCCCTGTGCATAGACATCTATATCTATGCACAGGGATGAGCAGAGAGGACATCGCGTTTTGGACTGCGTCGGACGGAAGAGGATTTTTTTAATTAAAGATGGCGTCCCTAATGGCTTTTTTTTTTATTTCTAATAAAAAATTTTCTCTATGTTGTGTTTTTTTTTAAAACAATTTAATAGAAATTCATGGCGGTCACGCCAATATTAGACATGACCGCCATGAATTTCTATTAAATTGTTTTAAAAAAAACAACACAGAGAAAATTTTTTATTAGAAATAAAAAAAAAAGCCATTAGGGACTCCATCTTTAATTAAAAAAATCCTCTTCCGTCCAACGCAGTCCAAAACGCGATGTCCTCTCTGCTACATCCCCTGTGCATAGATATAGATGTCTATGCACAGGGAATGAGCAGACTGAGAACAATCTCAGCACTGCTACATCATCTCTGTGAGCAGGCGGGCTCTAGGACCCTGGAGCTGCACAGAGAAGACAGCTGGACTTGGCTCGCAATGTAACAGCAGTTACTTTGCGAGTTTCCCTGCTATATCACTGGCACAATAGCCGAGTCTAATGCAAGACAATAGCAATCCTAGTTTTGTCAGCGTTTGCCATTGATTTGCATTGGACTCGTGCGAGTAATCACTGGGAAACTCGCAGAGTACCGAGTCCTGCGAGTCCCTTACTACTCGCCGAGTAACGAGTCCTAGCGAGTAGATTCGCCCATCCCTATTTGCACCCCTATATAAACATTGGGGTGTCATATGATAGAAAGTATCCTAAAACATTCTCCAGCGCAAAAAAAATAAAAGAAAAACATTTTTTTGACCAACCTGGTTTTATTTTGAGTAAGGCTGCCTGCCTTGACCTTCTGAGCTATTGCTGAAGTCCTGCTGCAGCGAAAATATTCATCTTAGAGGAATTTGCTGTGGCTATTGCAGCTGGTAGGTGGAGGTGAGAGGGCGCTAGCCCAGGGCTGGATGAGTAGCAGAGGGCAAGGGTGGTGACACAGACCTCCTCACCATCTTAGGTAACTTTGGGAGCAAGGGGAGCTAGAAATCCCGGTACAGGGTCACACTAGCTACCCTGCCCATTATTGTCACCCAGCTGCTCATTCCCTCATCTTCTATACCACTACATGCAGGTATCCGTTTAATCAGCGTCACAGTGCCCATAAGGCCATGAATGTACTTTATAGTGTTAAATTCTGCTGATAGACTCTCTTTAAGATCACACTGTTAATTTCTTCATATATACATATATATTTATATCATTAGTGCTGGTGTCGCACCTTAGGTGAAAATCAATAAGCAGATAGATATATTGATCAGAAAATATAGCCCTATTAAAATCACATTAACCCCTTCAGGACCCAGCCTATTTTGACCCTAAAGACCTTGGCCTTTTTTGCAATTCTGACCAGTGTCCCTTTATGAGTTTATAACTCGGGAACGCTTCAACCGATCCTAGCGATTCTGAGATTGTTTTTTCGTAACATATTGGGCTTCATGCTAGTATTAAGTTTAAGTCGATAATTTTTGCGTTTATTTGTGAAAAAATCAAAAATATGGCAAACATTTTGAAAATTTCACAATTTTCACATTTTACATTTTTTTTTCTGATAAACAAGAGAGATATGTGACAGAAAAAAGTTATTAAATAATATTTCCCACATGTCTACTTCACATCAGCACAATTTTGGAAAAAAAAACATTTTTGTTAGGACGTTATAAGGGTTCAAAGTTCATGAGCAATTTTTCATTTTTCAACCAAAATTTACAAAACCATTTTTTTTAGTGACCACATCACATTTGAAGTCCTTTTGAGGGGTGTACATTAGGGATGGGCGAATCTACTCGCTAGGACTCGTTACTCGGCGAGTAGTAGGGGACTCGCAGGACTCGGTACTCTGCGAGTTTCCCAGCGTTTACTCGCACGAGTCCAATGCAAATCAATGGCAAACGCTGACAAAACTATGATTGCCATTGTCTTGCATTAGACTCGGCTACTGTGCCAGTGAAAGCAGGGAAACTCGCAAAGTAACTGCTGTTACTTTGCGAGCCGAGTCCAGCTGTCTTCTCTGTGCAGGCTGCCGCAGCTCCAGGGTCCTAGAGCCCGCCTGCTCACAGAGATGATGTAGCAGAGCTGAGATTGTTCTCAGTCTGCTCATTCCCTGTGCATAGACATCTATATCTATGCACAGGGGATGTAGCAGAGAGGACATCGCGTTTTGGACTGCGTCGGACAGAAGAGGATTTTTTTAATTAAAGATGGAGTCCCTAATGGCTTTTTTTTTATTTCAAATAAAAATTTTTCTCTGTGTTGTGTTATTTTTAACCCTTTATTGGAGATTCTTAGTGGCTGGGTCAAACGTGGCCTGACATTAAGAATCTCGGGCTTAATACCAGCTTGTATAACAAAGTTGGTATTAACCCCTTTATTACCCAGCGTGCCACCGCCACCAGGGCCGCTGGAAGAGCGGGGTTCAGCGCCAGAGGATGGCGCTTCAATGAACGCGCCATCTTCTGGGGCGGCTGCGGGCTGCAATTTGCAGCGGGGGTGCCTAGAAAGTTTGGGCATCCCTGCGCTGCGGATTCCAGCCCCCAGCTGCTTAGCTGTACCTGGCTAGACATAGAAATTGCGCGGAGCCCAACGCATTTTTTTTTTTATTATTTCATGAAATTCATGAAATAATTAAAAAAAAGGGCTCCCCTATATTCTTGTGTCCGGCCAGGTACAAATAGGCACCTGGGGGTTGGGGGCAGCCGTCGCTGCCTGCTGGATCCGGCTGGTTCCAGAAATACGGCGAAGCCCACGTGAAATGTTTTTCTGACAAATCCATAAAACAATGTAAATAAAAGGGACTGCATCTTTATTAACCCCTGGACCATGGGCGAGGGGTTAATAAAGATGCAGTCCCTTTTTTAGGATTGTTTTATTGATTTTTCAGAAAAAAAATTACATGGGCTTCGCCGTATTTCTGGAACCAGCCGGATCCAGCAGGCAGCGACGGGCTGCCCCCAACCCCCAGGTGCCTATTTGTGCCTGGCCAGACACAAGAATATAGGGGAGCCCTTTTTTTTTATTATTTCATGAATTTCATGAAATAATTTAAAAAAAATGCGTGGGGCTCCGCGCAATTTCTATGTCTAGCCAGGTACAGCTAAGCAGCTGGAGGCTGGAATCCGCAGCGCAGGGAGGCCCAAGCTTTCTGGGCACCCCCCGCTGCAAATTGCAGCCCGCAGCCGCCCCAGAAGATGGGGCGTTCATTGAAGCGCCATCCTCTGGCGCTGAACCCCGCTCTTCCAGCGGCCCTGTTGGCGGTGGCACGCTGGGTAATAAAGAGGTTAGGGCCAGCTTTGTATTATCAGCTAGCCCTAAGCCTGAAATTTATGGCGGTCACGCCAATATTAGCCATGACCGCCATGAATTTCTATTAAATTGTTTTTAAAAAAAACACAACACAGAGAAAAATTTTTATTAGAAATAAAAAAAAGGCCATTAGGGACTCCATCTTTAATTAAAAAAATCCTCTTCCGTCCGACGCAGTCCAAAACGCGATGTCCTCTCTGCTCATCCCTGTGCATAGATATAGATGTCAATGCACAGGGAATGAGCAGACTGAGAACAATCTCAGCTCTGCTACATCAGGCAGCAGGCGGGCTCTAGGACCCTGGAGCTGTGGCAGCCAGCACACAGAGCAGACAGGACTCTTATCTGTGCGAGTTTCCCAGTGATTACTTGCACAGTAAACGAGTCCAATGCAAATCAATGGCAAAACTAGGATTGCTTCAGGCTGAAGCTTCCGAGACACATCTGTGATTTGTAAATCGCACACTACTCGCTATTACTCGCTTCCCCATTCATTAACATTGGACTCGCTAGACTCGCAACGAGTAGCGAGTCCTGGGCTCGGACTCGCTAGAGTCAAGCGATTCCGAGTAATTTAGGATTCGCCCATCACTAGTGTACATGAAAGAAAACACCCAAAAGTGACACTATTCCAAAAACTGCATCCCTCAAGCTACTCAAAACTACATTCAAGAAGATTATTAACCCTTCAGGTGCTTCACAGGAACTAAAGCAAAGTGGAAACAAAAAATGGATATTTTAATTTTTTTATCAAAAATGTTATTTTAGCCTCAATTCTTTCATTTTCACATGGGCAACAGGATAAAATGGATCTTAAAATGTGTTGTGCAAATTCTTCCGAGTACATCGATACCTCATATGTGGTCATAAACCACTGTTTGGGCGCACGGCAGGGCTCAGAAGTGAAGGAGCGCAATTTGAATTTTGGAGCTAATTTTACATTCAAAAAGTGAAATTGCGCTCCTTCCCTTCTGACCCCTGCCGTGCGCCCAAACAGTGGTTTATGACCACATATGAGGTATCGGTGTACTCAGGAGAAATTTCCCAACAAATTTGAGGATGAATTTTATGCTGTTGCCATGTGAAAACGAAAAAATTTAGGCTAAAAGAAAATTTTTGTGAAAAAAAAGTACTATTTCATTTTCACAGATCAATTTGTAAAGCACCTGGGGGTTCAATATGCTCACTACCCATCTAGATATGTTCCCTGGGGGGTCTAGTTTCCAAAATGGGGTCACTTGTGGGGGTGCTCCAATGTTTAGGCACACAGGGGCTCTCCAAACGCGACATGGTGTCCGCTAACAATTTGAATAATAATCAGCTCAAATTGTTAGCTGTAACCATGTTGTGTTTAGTGAGCCCCTGTGTGCCTAAACATTGGGGCTCCCCCACAAGTGACCCCATTTTGGAAACTAGACCCCCCAAGGAACGTATCAAGATGCATAGTGAGCACTTTCAACCCCCAGGTGCTTCACATATTAATCTGTAAAAATGAAAAAGTACTTTTTTTCTGCAAAAATCTTTTTTTTTCATTAATTTGTGAAGCACCTGGGGTTCAATATGCTCACTACCCATCTAGATATGTTCCCTGGGGGTCTAGTTTCCAAAATGGGGTCACTTGTGGGGGAGCTCCAATGTGGAGAAGCACAGGGGCTCTCCAAACGGACATGGTGTCCGCTAACAATTTGAATAAAAATCTGCTCAAATTGTTAGCTGTCACCATGTTGCGTTTGGTGAGCCCCTGTGTGCCTAAACATTGAAGCTCCCCCACAAGTGACCCCATTTTGGAAACTAGACCCCCCAGGGAACATATCTAGATGCATAGTGAGCACTTTGAACCCACAGGTGCTTCACAAATTCATCCGTAAAAATGAAAAAGTACTTTTATTTCCACAAAAATTTTCTTTTTTCATTTTTACAGATTAATTTGTGAAGCACTGGGGTGTTCAAAATGCTCACCACCCATCTAGATAAGTTCCCTGGGGGGTCTAGTTTCCAAAATGGGGTCACTTATAGGGGAGCTCTAATGTTTAGGCACACAGGGGCTCTCCAAACGTGACATGATGTCCGCTAACAATTTGAGCTGATTTCCATTCAAATTGTTAACGGACAGCATGTCGCGTTTGGAGAGCCCCTGTGTGCCTAAACATTGGAGCTCCCCCACAAGTGACCCCATTTTGGAAACTAGACCCCCCAGGGAACGTATCTAGAGGTATAGTGAGCACTTTGAACCCTCAGGTGCTTCACAAATTGATCCGTAAAAATGAAAATTCTTTTTTTCCACAAAATATTTTTTTTTTCATTAATTTGTGAAGCACCTGGGGGTTCAATATGCTCACAACCCATCTAGATAAGTTCCCTGGGGGGTCTAGTTTCCAAAATGGGGTCACTTGTAGGGGAGCTCCAATGTTTAGGCACACAGGGGCTCTCCAAACGCGACATGGTGTCCGCTAACAATTTGAGCTGATTTTCCATTCAAATTGTTAGCGGACACCATGTCGCGTTTGGAGAGCCCCTGTGTGCCTAAACATTGAAGCTCCCCAACAAGTGACCCCATTTTGGAAACTAGAGCCCCCATGGAACTTATCTAGATGGGTGGTGAGCATTTTGAACCCCAGGTGCTTCACAAATTCATCCGTAAAAATGAAAAAGTACTTTTTTTCCACAAAATATTTTTTTTTTCATTAATTTGTGAAGCACCTGGGGGTTCAATATGCTCACAACCCATCTAGATAAGTTCCCTGGGGGGTCTAGTTTCCAAAATGGGGTCACTTGTAGGAGAGCTCCAATGTTTAGGCACACAGGGGCTCTCCATACGCGACATGGTGTCCGCTAACAATTGGAATTGTTAGCGGACTCCATGTCGCGTATGGAGAACCCCTGTGTGCCACTAGCATTGCCACCAGCACAAGGGCAACTGGAAGAGTTGGGGTACAGCCCCAGAAAATGGCACCTCTAATGTGCTATTTTCTGGGGTGGCTGTGGGTTGCAATTTGCAGCGTGGGGGGGCCACCACATTTGGGTCTCTCCACGATGAGGATTGCAGCCCCCCAACTGCCAAGTTGTACCTGGCTGGCATCCAAAAATAAGGCAAAGCTCCTTGTCATTTTATTGGTAGAAGTAAAAAAAAATGGCATGGGGCTCCGCCATATTTTTGGTCCAGCCAGGTACAACTTGGCAGCTACAGACTGCCACCAGCCCCCTGCTGCCTCGTCAGACCTGGCTGGAACCAAAAATACAGCGAAGCCTATTTTTTTTTTTATTTCTAGAATTATTTCTAGAAAAAAAATGACATAGGGCTCCGCCATATTTTTGGTCCAGCCAGGTACAACTTGGCAGCTACAAACTGCCACCAGCCCCCAGCTGCCTTGTCATACCTGGCTGGAACCAAAAATACAGTGAAGCCCATTTTTTTTAAATTTCTAGAACTAATTCTAGAAAAAAAATTACGTGGGGCTCCGCCATATTTTTGGTCCAGCCAGGTACAACTAGGCAGCTGGGGGCTGGAATCCTCAGCATAGAGAGGCCCAAGCCTTCTGGGCCCCCCATGCTGCGAATTGCAGCCCGCTGCCGCCCCAGAAAATGGCGCATTCATTGAAGCGCCATTTTCTGGCGCTGTACCCACGCTCTTCCAGTTGCCCTGGTGGCGGTGGCTAACTGGGTAATAAAGGGGTTAATGCCAGCTTTTTATTGGCAGCTGGCACTAAGCCCGAGATTCATAATATAGGGCCAATGTTAGATCCGCCATTAGGAATTTCTAGTATGGTAAATAGTCAATAAATACACACAGAGAAAAATCTTTTTATTTGAAAAAAAAAACAGATACAATTCGGACTCCATCTTTATTATAAAAAGATCCGACGTAGTCCACAACGAAGGTCCCACGACGCTCGATCGCTCCGACGTAGTCCATATCGAAGGTCCCACGACGTTCAATTGTCTCCGATGTAGTCCACAACGAAGGTCCCACGACGCTCGATCGCCTTTGCTTTCAGATCGCTACTCTGGAGCCCGATCCGCCAGCATGGTGATTGAGCAGCAGAAAGTGATCTGAGACCCCAGGCGCAGTGACCCACTATGTGCATCACTGCGTCCGGGCTGTCAGATCGCTTTCAGCAGCTTCATGCCCATGCAGGGAGATCAGACTGCAAAGCAGCGATCTAAGAGCCTGGGCGCAGTGACCCACTATGTACATCACTGCGCCCAGGCTGTCAGATTGCTTTCTGCAGCTCGATCCCCCTGCATGGGGATCGAGTTGCGGAAAGCGATCTGGCAGCCCAGGCGCAGTGATGCACATAGTGGGTCACTGCGCCCGGGGTGTCAGATCACTTTCTGCAGCTCGATGCCCATGCAGGGAGATCAGGCTGTAGAGCAGTGATCTAAGAGCCCGGGCGCAGAGACCCACCATGTGCATTAGTGCAGCCGGGCTGTCAGATTGCTTTCTGCAGCTGGATCCCCAGGATCCAGCTGTAGGAAGTGATCTGACAGATCCAGCACAGTGATCCACAGTGACCATTATGTGATCACTGTGGATCACTGTGCTGGAGCTGTCAGATCATTTCCTGCAGCTAGATCCTCAGGATCCAGCTGTAGAAAGTGATCTGACAGATCCAGCACAGTGATCCACAGTGATCACATAATGGTCACTGTGGATCACTGTGCTGGAGCTGTCAGACCACTTCCTGCAGCTGGATCCTCAGGATCCAGCTGTAGAAAGTGATCTGACAGATCCAGCACAGTGATCCACAGTGATCACATAATGGTCGCTGTGGATCACTGTGCTGGATCTGTCAGATCACTTTCTACAGCTGGATCCTCAGGATCTAGCTGTGGAAAGTGATCTGGCAGCTCCAGCACAGAGCTGTGAGATCCTGGAGGCGGCGCAGAAGAGGAGGAAGAGCGGGACGCAGCGCTGACAGAGCGGGCCGCCGGAGGGGTGAGTGGGAGAGGCGATCGCCGCTCCGGTGATCGGGGGGGGAAGGAAGGGGGAAGAGGGGGCCTGACAGGGGATGGGGGGTTGACAGGAGATGGGACACTTAGGAGGAAGCGGGGGCAGTCAGGAGGAGCCGGGCGGCAGGAAGAGGAAGCGGGCGCAGGGACAGGAAGTGGGCGGCAGGGAAAGGAAGTGGGGGGGTAAGAAAGATGAAGAGGGGCAGGAAAGAGAGGTGGGGGACAGGGGGGCAGTTAGAGGATGACAGGGGAGCAGATCGGAGGGTAGGGATAGCAGGGGCAGGCAGGGAAGCATTACAGGCGCGGTGATTTTCACTTTCACTTTTGAGTGCCAATCACCGCGCCTGTAGCCGGGGTGGTGGGGGTGGGGGCAAATCGACCCCCCTGGGGTGTTGTACAACTCCCCATGTACCTGCAGGCCGAGTGACAGGTCAGTGACACCCTCACTCGGCCTGCAGGAGCCGGATCATTCCATGGCCCACCCCCTGGGCCATGGGTCGGGAATGAACTGTTTTTCATGGCCCAAACGGTGGGCCAAGGATCGTGAAGGGGTTAATAGCCTCTGTTTGCTGTACTCTCTGGTATAAGCTACCGACATCTACTAATGATGAATACTTGCCATATATACAATGAACCTATACTTTGCCCATTATACCCATATTATGTTGTACTCATTTTTATATTGGACATCGATTAAAAGAATTATACAGTCTACTACTCTATATCTTAATTTTTTATATATACTAAAATATAATGGCAGTGTTTTAGATTATGTTGGGTCAATGGAATCATGCACATCACAACCATTCCCCACCTTATGTGCCCAGTTGAAGCCATTACTCTGATTATAGGACCTTAAAAGGTGTTTATAGTTTTATTTTTAATGAAGAACTAGTCCCTTTCTAACATGTGCCAAATGTCCCGCTGTTTGGACTCCCACTGATTACTAAAATAAAATTTAACGCAACAAGCTGCTTAGTAGCTAAAAGTGCTGCAATTCTGCATGATCATGGGTACAGATCGGTGTGGAGGCTCATTAGAAGTCTATGCGCCTGTACACAGAGTGGAGTACAGGTTCACAGACTTTCTATTGAGCCCGTACACTGCCATGTAAATGAGCCCATACAAACTTAGTGCTTCTGTCTGTTAAGCAGTTCCAATGCAAAGGATTTTTTTTTGAGAAAGTAATAAAACAATAGGTGCCGTGTAACTGAATGTGAAAGCTAATCCAGTTCAACAGCTAATGTGAATATTGATGCAGATTCATTTAAGATTTTCCTTTACTCAACCATTCAACCATCTCCATTCTGGCTTCAGCTATTCACCAACTTTCCATTAAACCATCTTGTCAGCTTTACATTCAATAGGCATGTGTTATGCTCTTGTAGTAACTAACATGGGAAACATAGGGACTGTGACAGAGCAAATACACTTAACCCAACTGGTTCCTGACAGACTTAAGTTCCTAGCTGCACAGTCCCTTGTGGCCCTTGCACAGACTAGAATAATCCTAACCACAGGACTAGGAGACATAGACCTGGCTTCCTAATCAGCCATCGAGTGTTCCTCATACCTCCTTAGGAACTGGGGGAAAGGGAGGAAGTGCTATAACCTTGAATCAGGAAGGTATGCAGAGATAAGATAGGTCCCCGAGTGAGAAAATATAAAACCACAACAATAAAGTGAAATGGTAAAGTACACTACAGTTCAAAAGTTTGGTGTCATTTGGAAATTTTCTTATTTTTGAAAGAAAAGCAAATTTTTTTTTTCAATGAAGCTAACATTAAATGAATCAGGAATACACTCTATACATTGTAAATATGGTAAATGACTATTCTAGCTGCAAATGTCTGGTTTTTAATGCAATATTTACATAGGTATATAGATGCCTATTTCCAACAACCACCACTCCTGTGTTTTAATGGTACATTGTGTTTGCTAACTGTGTAAGAAGGCTAATGGATGTTTAGAAAACCCTAAAAACCCTTGCACAAGTATGTTAGCACAGCTGAAAATGGTTTGGCTGATTAGAGAAGCTATAAAATTGACCTTCCTTTGAGCTAGTTGAGAATCTGGAGCATTACATGTATTTGTTTTATAAAACTCTCAAAATGGCCAGAAAAAGAGAACTTTTATGTGAAACGTGACAGCCTATTCTTGTTCTTAGAAATGAAGGCTATTCCATGCGAGAGGTTGCCAAGAAACTGAAGATTTCCTACAATGCTGTGTGCTACTCCCTTCAGAGGAGAGCACAAACAGGCTCTAACCAGAGTAGAAAGAGAATTGGGAGGCCCCACTGCACAACTGATCAACAAGACAAGTACATCAGTCTCTAGTTTGAGAAATTGATTCCTCACAGCTCCTCATCTGGCAGTTTCAATAAATAGTATCCGCTAAAGGTCTGCAATGATGTAATTGCTGCAATGGGGGCATTCTTTGACTAAAGCAAAGTTTGAAGGAGAAGATTATTATTTCAAACAAAAATCATTATTTCTAACCTTGTCAATGTCTGGGCTATATTTTCTATTCATTTTGCAACTCATTTGATAAATAAAAGGATGAGTTTTCAAGGAAAACACAACATTGTCTGGGTGACCCCAAACTTTTGAACAGTAGTGTAGTTCTGCTAGAAAGAAAATCTTCCTAGCTAAAGAAAGCAAAAATGAATAGGGCAGATAATAACAATAATAATAATAATCATAATAATAATAATTCACCTATATAGTGCCATTAAGTCCCCAGTGCTTTACATACATCAGCATATATAGGAAAAACCTAGTTGATCTCTATCTGACTGGCAGAAATCCAAAAGCAGTATAGCTGTAACTCCAAGCAGAATCCACAAAGAATATCATCAGCAGGAAAGATCAGCCGGGGGAATGTTTAAATAGCATCACCCAAAAGGTGATAGAACAGACTAAATTAACAAATGGAAACATCTGTTGTGCAAAGAGGAATAAAACAAGGATAACAAATAATAAGAGCTTGGAAAGAAACAGAACTCACTGTGGCTCAGAGGAAAAAGAAGCAAACAACACAACACAGGTTCAATTATTTGAACCATGAGGCATGACAGCATGTTTAACCTCTTTACGACTAATGACGAGTATACTCGTCATGAAAAGATGTCAGTTCCCGCATCATGACGAGTATACTCGTCATGGTTTTGAACTGTCACTGCTTCTAAACGAACAGTGACAGCTCAAATCTAAAAGCTGTCAGTGACAGCCAAGGGTTAGGGGAAGAGGCGTGGGCACCCCTGTTAACCCCTTCACCCCCCCTCCCCAATCACACTTATCTGCCGGCGGGTTGCACCGCACCCGCTGGCCATGAGCTGATGCTCCAGCTCCCCCTGTGTCCTGTCCCTGCCCCCTGTGTCCAGCTCCCCGTGTGTCCTGTAGCCCCCCCCCTGTGTCCTGAGCCCCCTGTGTCCTGTCCCCGTCCCCTGTGCAGCCCCCCCTGTCTCCCGTCCATCCCCGCCCTCCACCCGACATAGTTTATCTGCCGGCGGGCTTATGCGCCCGCCGGCGAATCTGGAGGGCCCCCTACTCCTCCCCAGCCCCCGGTCCTCGGTCCCCAGCCCCCGGTGCCCAGTGCCCAGCCCCCGGTTCTCGGTCCCCGGCCCCCGGTGCTCGGCCCCCGGTCCCCAGCCCCCGGTCCCCAGTCCCACTCACCTATCCCGGCGGGCTGCACGCTCGGTGCACCCGCCCGCACCGTCGGCCTCCTCTGCAGTCCGGTGTGGCTCCTCCTCTTCTCAGGGGCTCCTCCTCCTCATCGCTGGGTAAGTATGAATGAATGAATTGATGGATGGATGGATGTGTGCGTACGTGGATGTGTGCGTACGTGGATGTACGTGGATGTGTGTGTGGATGCGCGTGGATGTCAGCATGCGTGCATGCGTGGATGTGCGTGCGTGGTTGTGTGCATGCGTGGATGTCAGCACGTGGATGTGCGTACGTGGATGTGCGTACGTGGATGTGCGTGGATGTGCGTACGTGGATGTGTGTGAATGTGCGTACGTGGATGTGTGCGTACGTGGATGTGCGTGGATGTGGATGTACGTGGATGTGTGTGTGGATGTGTGTGGATGTCAGCATGCGTGCGTGGATGTGTGCATGCGTGGATTGTGCGTGCGTGGTTGTGTGCATGCGTGGATGTCAGCACGTGGATGTGCGTACGTGGATGTGCGTACGTGGATGTGCGTGGATGTGCGTACGTGGATGTGTGTGAATGTGTGTATGTGGATGTGTGCGTACGTGGATGTGTGTGGATGTGGATGTACGTGGATGTGTGTGTGGATGTGTGTGGATGTCAGCATGCGTGCGTGGATGTGTGCATGCGTGGATTGTGCGTGCGTGGTTGTGTGCATGCGTGGATGTCAGCACGTGGATGTGCGTACGTGGATGTGTGTACGTGGATGTGCGTACGTGGATGTGTGTGAATATGCGTGCGTGGATGTGTGCGTACGTGGATGTGTGCATACGTGGATGTGCGTACGTGGATGTGCGTACGTGGATGTGCGTGCGTGGATGATGGGTGCATAGGTGGATGGATGGGTGCAACAAGGGATCAAGTGTCCTCTTGTTATAGTCTCTGGGATCATAGTCATGGTGCACTGTATAACTGATCATTGTCATACAGTGCACCATAACTCTGACCCCTGAGACTGTAGGAAGAGGACACTTGATCCCTTGCTGCAGTCTCTGGATTGATTAGAGGCGATCGAGCGTCGTGGGACCTTCATTGTGGACTACGTCGGAGGCGATCGAGCGTCGTGGGACCTTCGTTGTGGACTACGTCGGATCTTTATAATAAAGATGGAGTCCGAATTTTGTTTGTGTTTTTTTTCAAATAAAAAGATTTTTCTATGTGTGTATTTTCTGACTATTTACCAGAGATTCCTAATGGCGGGTCTAACATTGGCCCTATATTATGAATCTCGGGCCTAGTGCCAGCTGCCAATAAAAAGCTGGCATTAACCCCTTTATTACCCAGTTTGCCACCGGCACCAGGGCAACTGGAAGAGCATGGGTACAGCGCCAGAAAATGGCGCTTCAATGAATGCGCCATTTTCTGGGGCGGCTGCGGGCTGCAATTCGCAGCATGGGGGGCCCAGAACGCTTGGGCCTTTCCATGCTGAGGATTCCAGCCCCCAGCTGCCTAGTTGTACCTGGCTGGACCAAAAATATGGCGGAGCCCTATGTCATTTTTTTCTCTAGAATTAGTTCTAGAAATAAAAAAAAATAGGCTTCGCTGTATTTTTGGTTGCAGCCAGGTACAACGAGGCAGCTGGGGGTTGCTGGCAGTCTGTAGCTGCCAAGTTGTACCTGGCTGGACCAAAAATATGGCGGAGCCCTACGTCATTTTTTTTTCTAGAATTAGTTCTAGAAATAAAAAAAAATGGGCTTCGCTGTATTTTTGGTTGCAGCCAGGTACAACGAGGCAGCTGGGGGTTGCTGGCAGTCTGTAGCTGCCAAGTTGTACCTGGCTGGACCAAAAATATGGCGGAGCCCTACGTCATTTTTTTTTTCTAGAATTAGTTCTAGAAATAAAAAAAAATGGGCTTCGCTGTATTTTTGGTTGCAGCCAGGTACAACGAGGCAGCTGGGGGTTGCTGGCAGTCTGTAGCTGCCAAGTTGTACCTGGCTGGACCAAAAATATGGCGGAGCCCCACATCATTTTTTTTTTCTAGAATTAGTTCTAGAAATAAAAAAAAGCCTTCGCTGTATTTGTAGCCAGCCAGGTACAACTTGGTAGTTGGCTGACTGGAATCCTCAGCGTGGAGAGACTCAAATGTTGTGGGTCCCCAGCGCTGCAAATTTCAACCCACAGCCACCCAAGAAAATAGCGCATTCATTAGAGGCGGCATTTTCTGGTGCTGTACCCCAACTCTACCAGTTGCCCTTGTGCTGGTGGCACACGGGTTCTCCATATGCGACATGGTGTCCGCTAACAATTTCAACAGAAAATTAGCTCCAATTGTTAGCGGAAGCCATGTCGGGTATGGAGAGCCCCTCCCTGTGTGCCTGAACATTGGAGCTCCCCCACAAGTGACCCCATTTTGGAAACTAGACCCCTAAGGAACGTATCTAGATGCATAGTGAGCACTTTGAACCCCCAGATGCTTCACAAATTCATCCATAAAAATGAAAAAGCACTTTTTTTTCCACAAAAAGTTTCTTTTTTCATTTTTACGGATCAATTTGTGAAGCACCTGGGGTTCAAAGTGCTCACTATGCATCTAGATACGTTCCTTGGGTGGTCTAGTTTCCAAAATGAGGTCACTTGTGGGGGTGCTCCAATGTTTAGGCACATAGGGGCTCTTCATATCCTACAAGGTGTCCGCTAACAATTCCAATTGTTAGTGGACACCATGTTGCGTATGGAGAGCCCCTGTGTGTCTCCACATTGGAGCTCCCCCACAAGTGACCCCATTTTGGAAACTAGACCCCCTAAGGAACGTATCTAGATGCATAGTGAGCACTTTGAACCCCAAGATGCTTCACAAATTCATCCATAAAAATGAAAAAGCACTTTTTTTTCCCACAAAAAGTTTCTTTTTTCATTATTATGGATCAATTTGTGAAGCATCTGGGGGTTCAAAGTGCTCACTATGCATCTAGATATGTTCCTTTGGGGGTCTAGTTTCCAAAATGGGGTCACATGTGGGGAAGCTCCAATGTGGAGACCCACAGGGACCCTCCAAACGCGACATGGTGTCCGCTAACAATTTGAATAGAAAATGAGCTCAAATTGTTAGCGGACACCATGTCGCGTTTGGAGTGCCCCGTTGTGTCTCCACATTGGAGCTCCCCCACAAGTGACCCCATTTCGGAAACTAGACCCCCTAAGGAACATATCTAGATGCATAGTGAGCACTTTGAACCCCCAGATGCTTCACAAATTCATCAATAAAAATGAAAAAGCACTTTTTTTTTCCACACAAATTTTCTTTTTTCATTTTTACAGATCAATTTGTGAAGCACCTGGGGGTAGAAAGTGCTCACTATGCATCTAGATATGTTCCTTTGGGGTGTAGTTTCCAAAATGGGGTCACTTGTGGGGGAGCTCCCATGTGGAGACACACGGGGACCCTCCAAACGCGACATGGTGTCCGCTAACAATTTGAATGGAAAATGAGCTCAAATTGTTAGCGGACACCATGTCGCGTTTGGAGGGTCCCTGTGTGTCTCCACATTGGAGCTCCCCACAAGTGACCCAATTTTGGAAACTAGACCCCCAAAGGAACATATCTAGATGCATAGTGAGCACTTTGAACCCCCTGATGCTTCACAAATTGATCCGTAATAATGAAAAAATAATTTTTTAGTGGAAAAAAAAGTGCTTTTTCATTTTTACGGATGAATTTCTGAAGCATATGGGGTTCAAAGTGCTCACTATGCATCTAGATACGTTCCTTCGGGGGTCTAGTTTCCAAAATGGGGTCACTTGTGGGGGAGCTCCAATGTGGAGATACACAGGGACCTCCAAACGCGACATGGTGTCTGCTAACAATTTGAGCTCATTTTCCATTCAAATTGTTAGCGGACACCATGTCGCGTATGAAGGGTCCCCGTGTGTCTCCACATTGGAGCTCCCCCACAAATGACCCCTTTTTGGAAACTAGACCCCCTAAGGAAGGTATCTAGATGCATAGTGAGCACTTTGAACCCCCAGATGCTTCACAAATTCATCAATAAAAATTAAAAAAACACTTTTTTTTCACAAAAAAATTCTTTTTGCCTACATTTTTTCAGTTTCACATGGGCAAAGGGATCAAATACATCCCAAAATTTGTTGGGCAATTTCTCCTGAGTACACCGATACCTTATATGTGGTTATAAACCACTGTTTTGGCGCACGGCAGGGCTCAGAAGTGAAGGAGCGCCATTTCACTTTTTGAATGGAAAATTGGCTCTAAAATTCAAATTGCGCTCCCTCCCTTCTGAGCCCTGCCGTGCGCCCAAACAGTGGTTTATGACCACATTTGACGTATCGGTGTACTCAGGAGAAATTGCCCAACAAAATTTAGGATGCATTTTATCCTGTTGCCCATGTGAAAATGAAAACATTGAGGCTAAAAGAACATTTTTGTTACAAAAATTAAAATGTCCATTTTTTCCTTCAACTTTATTTTAGTTCCTGTGAAGCACTTGAAGGGTTAATAATCTTCTTGAATATAGTTTTGAGTAGCTTGAGGGGTGCAGTTTTTGGAATGGTGTCACTTTTGGGTGTTTTCTGTCATGTACGCCCCTCAAAGGGACTTCAAATGTGATGTGGTCACTAAAAAATTGGTTTTGTAAATTTTGCTGGAAAAATGAATAATTGCTGATGAACTTTGAACCCTTATAACGTCCTACCAAATGTTTTTTTTTCTTCCAAAATTGTGCTGATGTGAAGTAGACATGTGGGAAATGTTATTTATTAACTATTTTGTGGCACATAACTCTCTGGTTTAGCAGAATAAAAATTAAAAATTTGAAAATTGCTAAATTTTCAAAATGTTTGCCAAATTTTTTATTTTTTCACAAATAAACGCAAAAATTATCGACCTAAATTTAATACTAACATGAAGCCCAATATGTCACGAAAAAACAATCTCAGAATCGCTCGGATCCAATGAAGCGTTCCAGAGATATTACCTCATTAAGGGAGAGTGGTCAGAATTACAAAAAATGGTCTGGTCATTAAGCTGCAAAGTGACTCGGTCCTTAAGGGGTTAAAGTGATTCCATTGAACTTGTAGGTAGAGGTAGATTGTTATACGGTATGTGCCTGTATATTTGTTATAGACTGGTATTGAAAAAACATATCTTCAAACCTTCCGATCCCATGCAATGCATGGACAGACATAAACAGCATCAGCCCAGATCAGTATTAGTCCTCATCCTTTCAAGATATGTGAGAAGCAATAAACAAATATCCACTTTTAAATTCTCTAGACAAAGAAGATATCCTGCATGAATCTTCTCTTCGTGACTTGCTAAGAAGTTCCCATCTCACCACAAACATTTTTAGGACATTTGTTTGCAATCCTTTTCCAAACATTAAACTAAAAGAGACTTATAAGACCTGTAATACCAATTTATGCTGAAGATGTATCTCTGGTGGAAAGTCCTGCACACACATCTAGTGTTTTACCTCCTGTTTATGAGTTATTGGTCTCAGGTTGGAAAAAACAATTACAAAAATCAATCATTAGTCTTTCTTTGGATATGATCATATTAATCATGTTAAACAAATCTTATTCTCCATGAAAATTAAATATTTTTACACATTATCTCACTTAGAATCTACACCACTGGCTGCAGAAAAAGCCTCTCAGTCGTGAATGGACTAGCAAATTTAATTAAAACTGCAGGTTCAATGAACTTTCCAGCTGGAAAAGAAATAACAATATTTAATTCTGGCCTCCTTTGATCAACTACCAATCAAAATAAAATACTTTCAGAGGCTTTGTCATATTGCTGGTAGGGATGAGTGAGTAGTGAAATACTTGGCTTCGGGAGATTCGTAGCAAGTAGTTTTTAATACTCACGTATTCATCCAAATAGCAAGTCCAATGTTAGTAAACACACATCCGGCCTTAAAACGAGCATTTCCGGGGTTGGGCTTTTTTGAGTTTTTATCCCATACAACAACTTGTTGTACCTCCCCAGTGAGACCCTTCGATTCAAGTGGCTCTTGTGGATGAGGAACATATATTAATTGCAAGATGGACACTGTCATTATAAGACAGACACCATTTTACATTCAAAAAATTATTTTCTCTTTTTCTTCACCAAATTTGGGGGTGCGTCTTATACTCAGGTGCATCTTATAAAGCGAAAAATATGGTATATATTTTACAGTTCTGTATGAAAACAAAGTTCTGTAATGCAATGTGTAAATTTCATCTGTAGGAGAATCTCTTTTTGAAGCATTATCAATTAGGGTACCTAATCCCATAAATTCTATAATCACTGTAATTTCTCTCTTTTGTAAAACACAGCTTTATATACAGTGGTTAATAATAATATGCCAAACATATTCCACATCCTTTTACAATTTAGTGGTTGAAATAAGTTTTGAATATGTCACTGATTTTCTAAGTAAATATATTTCTAAAGGCGCTAGTGATATGAATTTCTCACCAGATGTTGGTGACAACCCATCCAATCCACACACGTAAAGAAATAAAGACATAAATGTTAATAAAGTAAGTTATGTGTAGTAATGAGAAATTACACAGGGAAATAGTATAGAAAGAAAGAAAGAAAGAAAGAAAGAAAGAAAGAAAGAAAGAAAGAAAGAAAGAAAGAAAGAAAGAAAGAAAGAAAGAGGTGCAAGAAGCCATAGAAAGTTATGACACCAGCTGAAATCTGTCAGTAATTAGAAAGCAATCCTGCCATCCATGCCATATATGAAAAATATCAGCTGGTTCAACTGATTACCTAAAAAAGGCAACTCATTACCAATGTGCCACACAAAAAAATATCTCATGATGGGCAAAACCAGTGAGCTATCTCAAGAACTTTGCAACCTTAGTGTTACAAAACATAATGATCGCATTGGTTACAGAAGAATTTCTAAACTACTAAAGGCTCCAATAAGAACTGTTGGGGTCATTACTCTGAAGTGGAAAAAAAAACATAATTTGATCATAAACCGGTCACGACCAGGTGCTCCCCGCAAGATTTCAGATATAGTAGTGAAAAAAATGATCTGAAGCGTTGTCTAAGAGCCAAGAACCACCTGTGAGGGCTACAGAAAGACTTGAAATCAGCAGGTATGATTGTTTCAAAGAAAAGAATAAGTAATGTCCTCAAACACCAAGGCCTGAATATTTACTTAAAAAATTGGTTGGGTATTCAATACTTATTTCACCTGCTGACTAGAAGCTTGGGCTTAGTATTTGCAAATATAGTTTCCACTATTGCCATTAGTCAAAGAAGATCTAACGCACAGAATACAGTTAATATTTTTCGTTTTATACCTAGCACTTTAGGAACTCTGTTACAAAACATACTTGATGGGAATGACAGCTATATTTTCAGTGCAAAGAACTGAATAATTGAGGCTGCCGTGTAAAATCATATTAGCAAAGCTTTTAA
This sequence comes from Allobates femoralis, assembly GCA_033576535.1. Lineage (NCBI taxonomy): Eukaryota > Metazoa > Chordata > Amphibia > Anura > Aromobatidae > Allobates > Allobates femoralis. The sequence goes on from JARQOC010000377.1 coordinate 59,501, forward strand.
TTTAGTTCAGTTTGACTGTGCGCTATTGTATAGTGGTGTATTGTGTAACGAAAACACATTTGACAATAAAACAAGATTAATATTAAATTGCATGATGGCACTGTATAATATGTTTTTACTGTATCTATATTAGAGCTTGGAAAAGATATGACATAGTATAATTAGGAGATTAATGGAACAGTAAGCAATACAGCGGGAAAGAGGAAACACGTATAAACTATACAATAGTTGAAAAGCAATCTAAATAGTACAGAAGAATTACCCCGGATACTTGAAAACACCTGTAATGTAAGATAAAATACAACACCAATGAATTGTTGAAATTACCTGTACAACCATTCATTCTCTTTTACTGGCCAATGCCAACACTATAGATATTACCATTTATACAAGATGCTTTTTTGTTAGTTTTTTTGTAGTTTTTGTAGCGTAACACTAACCTCAAATAGGTTTAAACATTCCTTAAAGTGTTTTTTTCAACATAATAAATTATTTTAATTGCTAAATGCTTGTACTAACGAATAACTTTACAAACTATTTGTTTTTAAAAATCATCTCCATTCATAAAAACAGCTGCTTCTCTCTCCCAGCCTTCAGACATTACTGTATTAGTTAATCAACAGGAAGCGGAGCTGTGGCTGCAGCTCGCTTCCTGTTGATTGCTCCTGCATCCGGAGGTGAGGAGAGAATAACCGGCAGTAACTGGTCGTGGGGCACGCATAATGTCACAACCTCACTGGAGCCCAGGGAATGCAAGCCCACACATCACTGAAACTGCATCACTATTGAAAGTGAGTAGAAGCTTTTTTATTTAAATAGGTGGAAACATGCGGAATGGAAGGTGGTTGTCCTGGTAGTGGACAACCCCTTTAACCACCATGAGTATGGATGATCCAGGCAAGTCTAACTGGATTAGGTAGGTCAGGAAGAGATGAAGCTTTGTTCTTCAGTCACTTGAATTAGGGGCATATCCGATGACATCCTGTTCCAGTCACCCAATTGCTGCAGCCAATTACAGGTCACAAGTCATGAAACATTAAGAAACTCATTAGAATTACAACAAGTAGTATACATACCAATTTCTGTCGAAGAAACACCAAATCAGAGCACCCTTCTATCCTACAGGACATCTCTGGGCAATGTAAGGTGATTACTAGCAAAGTACAAGAGGGAAAGTATGTTTCACTGAGATTATTAAACTCGATGAAGTGAATGTGTCATGATCTAGTATAATATGTGCCTAGAGAATTAAATTAATTTTAACAGGGCCGAGATTTTGAGCACAGCTGAAGAGATGGGTGGGACGGCTGTTCACCATATCTCCACCTCAGGGTGTGGTCCAGTAGGTTAAAGCAAAGCCTCGGATGAATTTGTTGCTCTGTGTTTTGGAAGCAGGAGACCTCCAACCTGGTCCTCTGAGTGAGAAGAGTGGAACCTTAGCAGGTGGAACCCGGAATTATAGTTATATGAACTACTATATGCTCTACTGATTTCTTTTGTGCCAGTGAGGCTTGCCTTGTTATGTTTGCTTTATTCACTTTATTCCAAGGCTGGTTTATGAAGTTCAATAAACCAGTTGAACATTTTAACTGGAGGAGCTACTGTATCTACCTCGAAAGCCGCTTTGTGGGTGGATACACCACAGTAGTCAGGTCCTAGTATTTCTCATGCTTTTGTTACATTGCTTCCTATTATTTGCAGTAGTTTAAATTATTTGTGACTTCTCAGTCTCTTTTATGTTGGTTTTTACTGCAGTTTATTCCACTCAGTACAGTGCTCTATCTATTTTGCTTTTATTTGGTCACTCATCCAATCTGTTTATTATTTTAGAGATGAGTTGGAGCAGATTTTTGATCTTGGTATAATATAGTTTATACGGTTCTCTTTAGCAATAATTCATTGTTATTCTTTATAACCTTAGTGCCTAATGTCCAATGTTTAGTGTATAAAATAAAAATGGTGGCACATTGAAGTGGATTTCATGTCAATGTAATCTTATATCTCCTATGGGTATCATAAAAGATAGCGTTGTGTGTGAAGTCCACTATATGCGCACAGAGCGCAGCACTTTACATCTCAATTCTGTTTTCATGAAATGAGTTCCCGTCCTATAAGTCATCTCGCCTGCTTTTCCTCTTCATCCTGTCTCTGTGTATTTATCTATTGATTTTGATATATAGCAGAAGTGTAAGAAATGGTGTTGGGTACAATACAAGGGAAAATCCTTATTGGTAAGCCAAACATGTGTCCATACAAATTGAAGTAATTGGGAAAATCAGTGTTTTGCCTTAAAATATGAAACACAAGGAATTTGGTTAACATCTCAATGCCTAAAATGGACACTCCATCCATTACAACATATCACTTTTGCCCAAGATAAAGTAAGTGACAAATGTTTTTATTGTTATTGTATAAAAATTTTATTTTTATTGTTATTTTTAGCTATTTTTATTTATTTCATCGTAGCTAAATGGCTATCTAAAGTTCTAACTTAATAAAAAATACTACTGAGGATTTAGCTTAAATGAGGCAATTAATATTTTACTATCTCTAGTTATAATAAAGGTCTCTTGACAATGAGCTGATCACAAAGAGTCTACCTGAAGAGACTTCAGTGATCTGCTGTACTCTATGGGGAAACTTGTCCATATGTCTTTGATTTCTCTGTAGCACCACATAAAGGTAAATTAGGCTTTACAAGATAACGACGGGCTCCATTTATATACTAACATCAAACACTATACATTGGCAATCAAAATTAGAGAAGAACACACAATTTCCTTAATATTAAGGTCACAGTGTTGTCATATTTTATCTCTCAGACCCTTCATCCTCCCTACTTTAATTTTCTGAGATAATGACCTTTGAATTTTCATTGGCTGTAAGACATAATCATCAACATTAACCGAAATAAAAAGTTGAAATAGATCACTCTGTCTGTAATGACTCTATATAATATATGCGTTTTTCTTTATGTATTGAACTACTGAAATAAATTGACTTTTTTATGATACTCGGATGCACCTGTATGCAACTATCTAAATACTAATTTTTTACAATGGTTTTCTAATAAATTGTAAATAGTTTACCTCCATTTAATCAGGATACAATTCACTTGGATCTTTGCAAGTCTTACGCAAACACAGTACAAATGCTGCCATACTGATATGAACGCAGCAGAGAATCTCCGCATGCGTTCACATCGGTATGGTGCTCGGCCAGCCAATCAGCGATCTCGGTGGCGGCCGGGAGGCGGAGATCAGCAACGGAGATCTCCTCTTCCAGGCCGCCGCTGATCTCCAGACAGTGTCGGCGCGGGAGATTTGAAGAAACAGCTCATCTGACAGCTATTTAAATCTCCCACACCGACACCGAATAGGTGATGTTGGTGCGGGAGATTTAAACAGCTGTCAGATCAGCTGTTTCTTCAAATCTCCTGTGCCGACACCACCGGGAGATTAGCGGCGGCTCTAGCTGATCTCCCGGTGGCCGCCGCTCATCAGCAGCGCCCATCGTAAAAGATTTCAATGTGATCCGCAGCATTCTTCTGCGCTGTCATGGGGAGGACATTGCAGATCCATTGAGATCCATGCATTGCTTGTGCGCTTGTGGACACTTGCTGATAAAACAAGCGCCCACGAATGCTCAAAAAATGCAACAGACTGCATTCGAAGGGCGGGGAACCCCCCGAAAATATGCGCAGCATCTGAACGCAACTGCAACTGAATGCAGCCAAATGCAGGTACCATGCGTTCCCATACTAAACATAGGAACGCAATGCGATAGCATTTGGCTGCGTTCAGAACGTTGCATCCACAAACACAAATGTCAAACCGGCCTTAGTCGACTTTTCTTGCTGGAAATATGCAATCTATTTGAAGATTTTTGTATAGACTTGAATGACATGAGGAAAATCCGCAGGAAAATAAATCAAATGTGGGTTTCCATGGTGGAACACATTAACATGCATGTAATTGGCACATGAATTTATAAATGAAGTTTTATTAAAGCTAAGTAATAGAAAGTATCTAAAGCAAACAAGCTTTATTTAAGCATGCCATACCAAAAGCAGACAAAAAAGGAGCAGAAAAAATAGAATAAGAACATGTGTAAAAAAAAAACTTTAAAAGAGGCAATTAAAAAATACAAGTAATTATTATTATTACTTATTTATAGAACACCATTGGTTCCATGGTGCTGTACATGAGAACACATACAAACAGGTTAAAAATACAATGTACAAGCTAACAGTGACAGACCGTTACAAATGGAAGAGAGCACTCTGCCCTTGCGGGCTTACATTCTACAGGGCAATGGGGAGGAAAACAGCAGGTTGGGTCTGCTTGGGTGCTGGTGGAGCGCCGGATCCAATGGTGGTGGAGCACCGGGTCCAGTGGTGGTGGATCGCCGGGTCCAGTGGTGGTAAGTTGGCACCGTGGTCATTGCAGGCTGTAGGCCGTTTTGAAGAGATGGGTTTTCAGGTGCCGGAGGCCTTGGGAAGATCAACAATTATGAGTTGGATGATATCGAGAGACTACTTCAGAGACATATGGGGGGGACACATTGTGGACGGCTTTGTAAGATAGTAGTTTGAATTGGATATGCTGGGAATTGGGAGCCAGTGGAGGGATTTGCAGAGGGTAGAAGTGGAGCAGCGAGGAGAGGGGTGGATTAGTCGGGCAGCAGAGTTAAGGACAGATTGGAGAGGTGCAAGAGTGTTAACAAGAAGACCACAGAGGAGGAGGTTGCAGTAGTCAAGACGGAGATTATGAGGGCATGCACTAGCAGTTTAGCAGATTGAGGGTGGAGGTGGCAGGAGGTGGTGGGAGCTTGAATATATGGTTTGCAGGATAAGGCAGAGTGAAGGATCACTCCGAGGTAGCGGACTTCAGGTACAGGGTAAAGTGTGATATCATTTATTGTGATAGATAGATCAGGTAAGGGAGATGCACAAGATGAGTGAAAGATGATGAGTTCAGTTTTGTCTACATTTAGTTTAAGGAAGAGAGAGGAGAAGGAGGAGGATATGGCTGATAAACACTCTGGGATTCTGGACAGAAGAGAAGTAATCTAACTTCGTTGGTGTACCATGGAAAATGCACCAAAAACATATTGTTGGAACTCATCGTGGTAGTTTTCCAATACTGCTATATCGATGACCTCTCCCCAGTATAGGTTATCCATATCAGATCGTTTAGGGTCTAACCCGGCACCAACACAGATCAGCTGATTCGAACTCTAGCATCAGCCCGATGTTATCAGGTTTTGAATGGAACATTAATGCTCCGCACACAGTGTGCGGTCACAGACGTATACTGCAGTTTTGCTTCCCACTCAAATAATATTTAAAGAGAATCTGTCAGCAGGTTTTTGTTATGTAAGCTGAGGATTTCTAAGTAGAGGTATATAGTAAACAAGGTAGTTATTTTTCTTTTCAGTATTACAGATATAAGGACTACCACTTCCGGATAACAGTAAAAGAATACATTTTATTGATTCTTTTTTAAAAAAAATGACTGGTCTAGTGTACAAAGTGTACAAAAGTGGAAACAAGGGGTGTGTATTTACAAATTCACTGAAGGAAAAAAGCACATTTACAGTATGGATATACCTTTTCTGTCCCTAAATCTGTAGGGCTACCTGACAGTGGAGGTATTAACACCCTAATGTTCCGGGTGCCCCCACTTCGCGACGGCTAGCCCTATGATATCCCTAAATAGGTCATCACAATTATAACCAACAGTTTATATATAGGGGTATCATAATCCAAAGGATAACGACAGAACTGAATCCGGATCAGGATCAACTTAACTCAGATGTAACGTTAAAGTCCTGATACCACGGCAATCCAATGTGCGGTCAAATTTTTCCTTCAGTCATGACTTTAAAACAGTGGAAAATCTCCATCATTTACTCATCTAACGCGTTTCGCCTTATAGAATGTCATAAGGCTCATCAGAGACCGTTCAGGGAGTATTCGCACAGTTGCCTACAACATGGAAACAACCATTAGTGAAAAAACACCAACATCAATGTATGTAATCAAGTTAGGGCTAGATACTTATATCTCATAGTGTTCATATCTCAGGGGGAAAAAAAAAAAAAAGGAAAGGAAGGGAAGGAGAAGATAAAGAGGGAAAAATAAAAAGGGAGAGAAGAGAAAGAGAAGATAAAGGAGAAAAGATAAAAAAGACAAAAGAAAAAAGAAAAAGAAATAGAGATGTGCTACGTGATCTTATACCTGTCATTTTTCTCTCTTTGAGACACAATAGGATAAAGATAGTTGTCTCTTGTTCAAGAAAATTCCAAAATGAGGATCACTAGGGTATATTTGCTATGAAAGAAAAAAAAGGTACCTATAGTCACATAATAAATAATAAAATTAATAAAATTAATAATAATTAATAAAACAAAAATCTATCGTGCCTCTCTTATCAGTTTGTGTGCTATTATTTACGTAACCTAAAGGCTTTATTATCTGGTGATTACCATTACTGGGTTACATTGTCACGCACATGGCAGTCCAATGTCCCCTGCGGTGATTGGCAGCTCACTGTCAGTGTTTAATCTCTAGTAAAATCCTGGTGTGGGTGGGGCAGCTCTCTAAGCTCTGCTGAATGCATAAAACTAAATGCTTTAATTATGTTAGAAGAGTTGCAGCCAGTAATCTAAGTGATATATTGTTGGGTTCAGGGCCTCCTTGATGCTGCTCTCCGATGAGTTAGCAAAAGCCTGCTGAAAAATTCCCTTTACTAAGTATACACTAGGGAGATCTGTCTGGTGTTCATCTAAATAGGATGGAGAGATAATTCACATTCAGAGATTTCAAATTTATTGAAGAGCATTCAGCAGTGCTGTTTGCATTGTGAATTTCTGATGAACTCCAATAGATAAGCCTGCCACTGGTGAATATAATAGCGTATAGTTGAAATAGTTTATATGTTTTTTTAATTATTTCCAGTTCTTCAAGCTGAAAAAGCATTACAAGAGGTCAAGCCGTTATCAAGAAAATGAATGTTTTTCAACTGCCAATGAGTAATTTCCCAATAGTCCCACATTGCCGCAGGGTATTTGCTTACATTCACAGGCCAGGCATGTGATGCTTGGCTTTCAGAAATTGACCCTGTTACATAAAATACAATTCATACACTCGATTCTCTATTTATTGGAAATTAAATTAACTTGGCAGTCAATGTGTTCTAAATCCATTAAACAAACTATTTTCCCAACCTACAAATATCTATTTATAATATTTCTGCAAAAGTGTAGTCAAAAATGAACGTCATTAGAAGCTTTGAATTGGGAAATTTCTCATTTGGACGCCACTTGCCATGTCCTGACTGATAAACATGAAATATAGGGAATGTATCTAAAGATATAAATATAACATATTACTGCATATTATAACTGACTTCGGAACATTGACTTCCAGACAGTGAAAGTGGATATTTGCTTCAGAAGAATAAATTATCTTTATTTTCAGATACTCAGCTGTTTAGAAAATCTCATAACTGTTGAGTGTAAGCAACACCCTGCGAGAGCTGAAAGGTCACAGAATTTAGTTAGTTCTGGAATTGCCTGCTAAATAATATTTAGAGACTATTTCTAAAATTCTGTTTTTGGTGCACTTGGCCAAAATGATCAACACTTTCCATTGATGGCATAATCATTGTTATAAAATATCAGATTAGACCATTAAACTTCAACTACTGAGACACACAGTTCTCCTATGTATTCTACAAATCACTTCTACAACAAGTCAGATTTTTCAAAAGCAACTAGAAAATCCATCATTATTTTGGCTCACTTGATAAGGTGGATCTTCCAAGCCTAAGGTCCAGGTGGGCTTCGGTATAGAAGGCAAGTGATGCACACGGGAAATGGGTAGTAGGAGCACTGGAGGCTGCAGGTAGACAAGAGACCGAAAAGCAGGTAGTAGAAGCACTGGAGGTCACAGGCAGACAAGAGACCAGGAAACAGGAAGTAGAAATGCTGGAGGCCACAGGCAGATAGGAGACCGGAAAGCAGATAGTAGAAGCACTGGAGGCCATGGGCAGATAGGAGACCGAAAAGCAGATAGTAGAAGCACTGGAGGCCATGGGCAGATAGAAGACCAAAAAGCAGAGAGTAGACGCACTGGAGGCCATGGGCACATAGGAGACCGAAAAGCAGATAGTAGAAGCACTGGAGGCCATGGACAGACAGGAGACCAAGAAGCACATAGTAAAAGTAGTGGAAGACATAGGCACATAAGAGAACGGGAAGCAGATAGTAGAAACAAGGGAGACTGTGGGCAGACAGGAGACCAGAAACCAGGTAGTAAAAGCACTGAAACACACAGGCAAACAAGAAACCAGGAACCATGTAGTAGAAGCAATGGAGGTCACAGGGAGACAGGAGACTGGAAAGCAGGTAGTAGAAGCACTGGAGTACACAGGCAGGCAGAAGATGAGGAAGAAGGTAGTCCAAGTACTGAAGGACAAAGGCAGACAAGAGACAGGGAAACCGGTAGTAGATGTACTGTATGCTGAAGGCAGACTGGAGACCGGGAAGTAGGTAGTAGTAGTACTGGAGGTCAAAGTCAGATGAGACACCAGGAACCAGGTAGTAGAAACACTGGAGGCCACGGGCAGAGAGGGACTGGGAAGCATGTAGTTGTAGTAGAAGATCTGGATGCCACAGGCAGACAGGAGACTGGGAACCAGTAGTAGACACAGGCAGACAAGAGACCAAGAAGCAGGTAGCAGAAGAACTGAAGACCACAGAGCAGAATGTTATGAAGGGCGGCAAAGCCTAGATCCAGAACAGATATGTAACATGCATACAACCTAATATAACCCAACTGCCATTATAACTCCACATGAGAAGCTGCCGTCATCACCTATTGCCTTGTTCCCTAGCATATAAGCCTTCACAAACAGGGTCCTTTCCACATACCAAACTGTCACTCCTTTAGATTTTTTTTGGAGGGGGGTTTATATCTTCTGTTGTGTCTGTATGTAATGCACATTATGTACTGTAAAACCTGTTTACATTTTATTCATATGCATGACAAAGCACCCTAGCATTAAAAGGCACATTAATCCCTTACTGACATCTTCAATACATGTATGATACAAGTCACTAGCAGGTGTATGGAGCAGACTCAATGGCAGATAATGGTTGTGTCTTGTGACACACACCTAGGACGTGCCTCAAATAGCCGTGGTGTAGCGGGGCTCTGCTCATGACTTCTCATTTATTAAACTCTGACAACGGCATTATCAGCATGCCCATATAGTGGAGTATCATTGTACATGCTCATCGTTGTCCCTGTGATAGGATCCTCGGACGCTGACTTATTTCTATGACAGGTGGGGGAATCTGTTGAAGACTTCTGTGTCCATCATCACAGAGCTCCTTTGAAACCCAACCTAAACATCATATGGTAAACACCATAAACAGAGAAATATTAAAAACACTAAAATGGTGTCTTTTTGGTTGGCACTAGAACCCCCAAAAATGCTGTAAGAAGCAATCAAAATGTCATGTCAATTGTAAAATTGTATGAATAAAAACGTTGTCTTGTCACACAACTCCATCAGCCAAATAATGAAAATGTTACAAGTCTCTAATTTTATTTCACCACAAAAATAATTTAATATGGCAAAGTTCAGGCAAATCATATTGCCTGGTCATTTTCATAGTGTACATGGTAAAAACATTTCCCTAAAAACAATGTCAAAATTGCAGGTTGGGGAAAAGTTTGCCATTTCATCTCAGAGAAAATCATAAATTCGATGCCTCAGGAATCAAAAATTATATTATAAATCATAAACATTATTCCTGTTAAAAAGATAAAGTCTTTATTTGAGCACGTATGCTAGATACCCATCAAAACCCGATAAAAACTGGGTGCACAGGTTACAGTAGGGAAGAGAGGGCTGCCCCTAAAGGTCAAAATCTCCCTCCTTACCCTACCTGCCAGCGGAGGTCGGCACCCTAGACGCGATATGGCGCCCCCACTCCTCGTCGGCTCACACTACACTCACCCTGAACTCACCCTGATAGAGAGGGAGGAAGATAATAGGTGCTCCCCACCCTAGGATGGTAAAATCAGGTTATGTAGCTAGTACCGGTGTCCCAGTGTTAAAAAGGAACTGTTCCCCGTAGCTAAGTCTATGTCTGGCACAGCACAATAAAAGGCCAGACTAGATGGTTTATCCTCTAAACCAGCCGGTGTACGCCCTTAATGATGAAACAGGCAAATGCGTTCAAACCAACCATTGGAGGTAACTCAATAGTACTTAGCTTTCAACGGGGTCACAGGTCACTCCCCGCGCGCCTCGACGCGTTTCCAATCATCAGGAGGCCTGATACGAAGGTTCCATTACTGTGTGTCCAACATGTGCCCACAGCATTGGTCTGATATAGGGAGGAGCAGCCATGTTATCAGTTGCTCCCTTATATATGGTCTGAGAGTGCTATGTCACCTCCCCCTTATGGGCACTTCCTGCACCATCTATCTCCGTTAATACACCCCAATACGGGGCTCACACCCGACCCCAGGGGGTACATATCAACCTATACAGTCCCCATTGACCCTTTTTAGAGAGCCCTTACTGTTTCCTGCACGCCAGGCAGCCGCTCCACACTCTTGGAACGCAAGCCGCCGCCGCCATGATGGCCGCTGGAACGCACGCGTCATAGATAGTTGACGCTGTGGGCCAACGCGCATGCGCGGCGGCGCTGCGTGTCAAAACGCGACACGGCGCCCACCGCGCATGGGCAATGCTGATCCAAACATTTACCTCGCCGTTGCTAGGCAGCGGAATGCTCATTAAATGTGCGGAAGCGGTCAATCTGCCTAGCGGACAAACAATAGAGGCTAAGGGATGATATACCATTTAGGGGGTGGTTGTTATAGTATTGAGGTGTCCAGGAGGGAGATAAGATATATTATGGTGTCAAAATCCCCTAAGACCTGCAGGCTAACATTCCCTTTAGGTCTCATAGGTAATAAGGAGGATTCCAATTACGGGGGGAACAGGGCACATGCAAATATCGACCAAAATATAGTTTATTGGTCTCAAGGTTCATTACCTTAGAAAAACAACCTAGTTTTTACAGGTTCCCAGGCAACATACCCCCTATAGAAAACATACAAAAGACATCTGCTCATTTAACCCATCTGGGGCCAAGGATCCAAATCTAAAGATCCATTCTGTTTCTCTCTGAAGAATACTACGATCATGATTGCCCCCTCTCGGGCCGGTTTTTACCACCTCCAATATCCTGAAGGACAGCTTTTTAAGATCGCCCCCATGTATCAAGTTGACATGTCGTGCTAGAGGGGTATCCCTACCATTCCGTATGTCCCCCAGATGGTCACCAACTCGGCGTCTGAACTCCCTAATGGTCTTCCCCACATAGTCAAGTCCGCATGTACACGTAGCCACGTATATCACGCCGGATGTTTTGCAATTGGCAAAATCACGTATGAAGAACGTTTTACCATTGGCCGCACTCGTGACAGACTTGCAAGGTGCCATGTGTCCACAAAAGGAACAGTCACCACATCTAAAAAACCCTATAGGTTTAGTTCCCAGCCAGGTGGATCCACTGGTTGGTGCCCTGTAGTGGCTATGCACAAGTCTATCTCTGAGCGACCTACCTCTCCTATATGTGACACTGGGTGACGGGGAGATACTCCCCCTCAAATCGGGGTCTGAGGTAAGGATATCCCAATATCTGCGTAACACTGTCATGACCCTCTTATTCTGACAATCAAAGGTCCCAATAAACCTAGTTACACCTGAGTCCACCTTCGGGCGTCTACCACACTTAAGAAGCAACTCCTCACGATCCTGTCGCTCTGCATGTGTACGTGCTGCCTGTAGCACAGAATGCGGGTACCCTCGCTGTATAAAGCGTCTTGTCAAATCATCCGCCTGAACACGAAAGTCTGACATCCCCGAACAATTCCGCCTCAGCCTTAGATATTGCCCTTTAGGGATGCCTTTCTTAAGGGGTGCCGGATGATGGCTCTCCCACCTTAGCAGGCTGTTTGTTGATGTAGTTTTTCGATAGGTCCTGGTGGATATAGACCCATCTATCTCTTTTTGTATATACACATCAAGAAAGGGAAGTCCTCGGGATTGCTCTCAGATGTAAACTGTAATCCGATGTTGTTATGGTTCAGGCACTTCACGAATTCAGCAAAACTCCCATCTGGGCCAGACCATAACAGAAAAACATCGTCAATGTATCTGGCCCAGAGGGTAATGTAGGGCTCCCACCAATTCGTGCCATCCATAAACACAATGGTTTCCTCCCACCAGCCCAGGAAGAGATTAGCGTACGATGGGGCACAGGAACTCCCCATCGCCGTCCCCCTGAGCTGGTGGAAGTACTTCCTATCAAAGAGAAATGTATTATGATGGAGTACATATCTCAATAGATCAATGACAAAAATATTATGACTCCGGCAAATCGTCGTTCTTGTGTTGAGATAATACTCCACAGCACGAACACCCAGATCGTGAGGAATGCTACTATCAGGCTCGGTCTGGGCCGCCGGGTAACCGGTTAAAAGTCATGGTGGGCCCCCAGGCATTGTGGCCCCGCCCCCCAACGGGCCCGAACGGGTCCCCCTGGAGCAGCGGTGGAGAACGGGCGGACTGGGCAGGGAGGCAGATTTGCCCCCCAGGCTGGTTCCCTGGCTGCTGGAGGATCAGCAGTGATTTACATACAAAGGGCACATTCCGCCCCTGCGTCTTACCGTGGGCCGGCGGCCGACATGCGGCAGTGTGTGATGAGCTCATCACGCTGGGACGTCATCACACGCTGCTGGTGACTCAGACCCGGAGGAGGAGCCAAGGGTACAGCAGTGGCGGGAATGAGGAGCTGCAGAGATCCACAGAGGAGCTGGTGAGTGACTGAGTGTGAGAGTGTGTGAGAGTGTGAGAGTGTGAGACAGAGTGTGTGTGTATGTGCGTGTGTGTGTATTCAGTGCTGTGTGCAGCTTGTCTCCCACCACACTGCTTCTATTAATGAGCCGGCAGCATGTCAGTAGATAGTGAAAGTGAAACTTGCCGGCTGTTAACTAGAAACAGCCTGCAGTCGGGTAGGAGGGAAGCTGCACACAAAGCTGAATTCATGGAGAGAGGTAAAAGACAGCAAAACAGCAGACTTGGGGGTTATGGGGGTTGGGGTAAGAAAAACAGCCCTTAGGGCCACCAGTGGGAGAAGAGACCTAGGTCACAGGACCCCTGTGTCAGATGGGGGATAGGAGACCTAGGTCACAGGACCCCTGTGTCAGATGGGGGATAGGAGACCTAGGTCACAGGGCCCCCTGAGTCAGATGGGGGATAGGAGACCTAGGTCACAGGACCCCTGTGTCAGATGGGGGATAGGAGACCTAGGTCACAGGGCCCCCTGTGTCAGATGGGGGATAGGAGACCTAGGTCACTGGGCCCCCTGTGTCAGATGGGGGATAGGAGACCTAGGTCACTGGGCCCCCTGTGTCAGATGGGGGATAGGAGACCTAGGTCACTGGGCCCCCTGTGTCAGATGGGGGATAGGAGACCTAGGTCACTGGGCCCCCTGTGTCAGATGGGGGATAGGAGACCTAGGTCAAAGGGCCCCCTGTGTCAGATGGGGGATAGGAGACCTAGGTCAAAGGGCCCCCTGTGTCAGATGGGGGATAGGAGACCTAGGTCACAGGGCCCCCTGTGTCAGATGGGGGATAGGAGACCTAGGTCACTGGGCCCCCTGTGTCAGATGGGGGATAGGAGACCTAGGTCAAAGGGCCCCCTGTGTCAGATGGGGGATAGGAGACCTAGGTCACAGGGCCCCCTCTGTCAGATGGGGGATAGGAGACCTAGGTCAAAGGGCCCCCTGTGTCAGATGGGGGATAGGAGACCTAGGTCACACGGCCCCCTGTGTCAGATGGGGGATAGGAGACCTAGGTCACAGGGCCCCCTGTGTCAGATGGGGGATAGGAGACCTAGGTCAAAGGGCCCCCTGTGTCAGATGGGGGATAGGAGACCTAGGTCACAGGGCCCCCTGTGTCAGATGGGGGATAGGAGACCTAGGTCAAAGGGCCCCCTGTGTCAGATGGGGATAGGAGACCTAGGTCACAGGGCCCCCTCTGTTAGATGGGGGATAGGAGACCTAGGTCAAAGGGCCCCCTGTGTCAGATGGGGGATAGGAGACCTAGGTCACAGGGCCCCCTGTGTCAGATGGGGGATAGGAGACCTAGGTCAAAGGGCCCCCTGTGTCAGATGGGGGATAGGAGACCTAGGTCACAGGGCCCCCTCTGTTAGATGGGGGATAGGAGACCTAGGTCAAAGGGCCCCCTGTGTCAGATGGGGGATAGGAGACCTAGGTCACAGGGCCCCCTGTGTCAGGTGGGGGGAGAGGAGACCTAGGTCACAGGGCCCCCTGAGTCAGGTGGGGGGAGAGGAGACCTAGGTCACAGGGCCCCCTGTGTCAGGTGGGGGGAGATGAGACCTAGGTCACAGGGCCCCCTGAGTCAGGTGGGGGAGATGAGACCTAGGTCACCGTGCCCCCTGGCCAGGTAGGGGGAGATGAGAGCTAAGTCACAGGGCCCCCTGTGTCAGATGGGGGATAGGAGACCTAGGTCAAAGGGCCCCCTGTGTCACATGGGGGATAGGAGACCTAGGTCACAGGGCCCCCTGTGTCAGATGGGGGATAGGAGACCTAGGTCAAAGGGCCCCCTGTGTCAGATGGGGGATAGGAGACCTAGGTCACAGGGCCCCCTGTGTCAGATGGGGGATAGGAGACCTAGGTCAAAGGGCCCCCTGTGTCAGATGGGGGATAGGAGACCTAGGTCACAGGGCCCCCTGTGTCAGATGGGGGATAGGAGACCTAGGTCAAAGGGCCCCCTGTGTCAGATGGGGGATAGGAGACCTAGGTCACAGGGCCCCCTCTGTTAGATGGGGGATAGGAGACCTAGGTCAAAGGGCCCCCTGTGTCAGATGGGGGATAGGAGACCTAGGTCACAGGGCCCCCTGTGTCAGGTGGGGGGAGAGGAGACCTAGGTCACAGGGCCCCCTGAGTCAGGTGGGGGGAGAGGAGACCTAGGTCACAGGGCCCCCTGTGTCAGGTGGGGGGAGATGAGACCTAGGTCACAGGGCCCCCTGAGTCAGGTGGGGGAGATGAGACCTAGGTCACTGGGCCCCCTGGACAGGTGGGGGGAGATGAGAGCTAAGTCACAGGGCCCCCTGTGTCAGATGGGGGATAGGAGACCTAGGTCAAAGGGCCCCCTGTGTCACATGGGGGATAGGAGACCTAGGTCACAGGGCCCCCTCTGTCAGATGGGGGATAGGAGACCTAGGTCAAAGGGCCCCCTGTGTCAGATGGGGGATAGGAGACCTAGGTCACAGGGCCCCCTGTGTCAGATGGGGGATAGGAGACCTAGGTCAAAGGGCCCCCTGTGTCAGATGGGGGATAGGAGACCTAGGTCACAGGGCCCCCTGTGTCAGATGGGGGATAGGAGACCTAGGTCAAAGGGCCCCCTGTGTCAGATGGGGGATAGGAGACCTAGGTCACAGGGCCCCCTCTGTTAGATGGGGGATAGGAGACCTAGGTCAAAGGGCCCCCTGTGTCAGATGGGGGATAGGAGACCTAGGTCACAGGGCCCCCTGTGTCAGATGGGAGATAGGAGACCTAGGTCAAAGGGCCCCCTGTGTCAGATGGGGGATAGGAGACCTAGGTCACAGGGCCCCCTCTGTTAGATGGGGGATAGGAGACCTAGGTCAAAGGGCCCCCTGTGTCAGATGGGGGATAGGAGACCTAGGTCACAGGGCCCCCTGTGTCAGGTGGGGGGAGAGGAGACCTAGGTCACAGGGCCCCCTGAGTCAGGTGGGGGGAGAGGAGACCTAGGTCACAGGGCCCCCTGTATCAGGTGGGGGGAGATGAGACCTAGGTCACAGGGCCCCCTGAGTCTGGTGGGGGGAGATGAGACCTAGGTCACCGGGCCCCCTGGCCAGGTAGGGGGAGATGAGAGCTAAGTCACAGGTCCCCCTGTGTCAGGTGGGGGGAGATGAGACCTAGGTCACAGGGCCCCCTGGCCATGTGGGGGGAGAGAAGACCTAGGTCACAGGGCCCCTGTGTCAGGTGGGGGGAGATGAGACCTAGGTCACAGGGCCCCCTGGCCATGTGGGGGGAGAGAAGACCTAGGTCACAGGGTCCCCTGTGTCAGGTGGGGGGAGAGGAGACCTAGGTCACACCTCTCTCTCTCTCTCTCTCATACAGTAGGTCTGTGTGTAGGGGGATATCTATATTTCTGGGGCAGTATAGTGATACTTTTATTTTTAAGGGCATCGTGTCAGAAAGTGCTGCTGAAGATGGAACATAGGGAAGAGTCTGGAGAGACGAGCTGTGGATGTCAAATCTCATCATGGCGCCTGTGCTACAATGGAAGAAAAGGAATCGGAACAACTCCAATTAGAGAAGAAGTCATCTACACTATAAGGTACCAAGATGTAAATGTTTGTGATCCTACCTGCGTCTCATTTGTACTGTAGTTTCTATATGGTCAGCAGTGTGATAATGACTGGTAAACACAACTCCCAGCATCTCCTTACCATTTTTAAAGACATGCTGGGAGGTATAGGTTCATATGACATAAGTGTATCATGGGGTTGATTTGACACTGAAATTGATTACTGTAATAAGCTTGTCGCTACATTCATCTACTGACTGTGGTTCTGGCTCTGCATTCATCTACTGATAGTTCTGGCCCTGCATTCATCTGCTGATAGTGATTCTGGCCCCGAATTCATCTGTTGATGGTGGTTCTGGCACTGGATTCATCTACTGACAGTAGTTCTGTCACTGCATTCATCTGTTGATAGTGATTCTGGCTCTGCATTCATCTACTGATGGTAGTTCTGGCCCTGCATTCATCTGATGGTGGTTCTGGCCCTGCATTCAGCTACTGAGGTGGTTCTGGTCCTGCATTCCTCTGCTGATCCTGATTCTGCCGCTGCATTCCTCTGCTGATGGTGGTTCTGGTCCTGCATTCATCTACTGAGGTGGTTGTGGTCCTGCATTCCTCTGCTGATCCTGATTCTGCCGCTGCATTCCTCTGCTGATGGTGGTTCTGGTCCTGCATTCATCTACTGAGGTGGCTGTGGTCCTGCATTCCTCTGCTGATTCTGCCGCTGCATTCCTCTGCTGATGGTGGTTCTGATTCTGCATTCATCTACTGAGGTGGTTCTGGTCCTGCATTTCTTTGCTAATGGTTCTGACCCTGCAGTCATCTACTGTCGGTGATTCTGACCCTGCATTCATCTACTGAGGTGGTTCCAATATGGTTCATGACTTTGTTAAAACTGAAATCTGCTCCAAAAACTCACTGTAAGTTATGGTGTGTTTACACTGAGTTTTTGTAGCAAAAATTCTCCAACTGCTCCTCAAATGCTCAAAACCTGGTTGTAATGATGTATTAATTGCGGTGGTGATGGTGATGTAGTCATGTAAGTGGCCCTTGGGAATGATTCAGCATGCATCTGTTTCTCGGCTTGAAAAATGTTGTGTACTTCTGGGCAAGATGCTGGCCCAACTACACCACGCTGATACAGACACGTAACACTGCACAATGGTGGCTGTGTCTGCTGAAGTGACATCATATAGCTGTCCTAGTACTAAGTATATAGGGTCAGGGTACAAGAATACTGATCACCCCCTGACAAGTCCTCACAGAAGTCTATATTGTTAGGTCATTGGCCGCCCTGTGTGAGTTATCGCCAGAGTCTGAATTTTGCTGCAGATCAGGTCATCTTGTCAGTGCCGGGTCATCTGCTGCAGATCAGGTCGTCCTGTCACTGCTGGGTGATCTGCTGCAGATCAGGTCGTCCTGTGACTGCTGGGTCATCTGCTGCAGATCAGGTCGTCCTGTCACTGCTGGGTGATCTGCTGCAGATCAGGTCGTCCTGTGACTGCTGGGTCATCTGCTGCAGATCAGGTCGTCCTGTCAGTGCTGGGTCATCTGGTGCAGATCAGGTCATCCTGTCAGTGCTGGGTCATCTGCTGCAGATCAGGTCATCCTGTCAGTGCTGGGTCATCTGGTGCAGATCAGGTCGTCCTGTCAGTGCCGGGTCATCTGCTGCAGATCAGGTCGTCCTGTCACTGCTGGGTCATCTGCTGTAGATCAGGTCGTCCTGTCACTGCCGGGTCATCTGCTGCTCCTGTATACCGTATGTAACACACTATTATATACATGTAATACGTGACTGGTATACTATCTGGTGTCTGTAGTCACAGTGCGTATGTGTATGTAGTGTAGGTATCTACTGTATGTGATCACCTTTTAAGAGTGTAGAAAAGCACAGCTTACTTTGCTTTACTACCCATCTAAAAACCTATATCCAGTTTAAAAATAGTAATATGTGATTTTTCTAACCAATAGAAATGCTCATCTGAGCTGATCCGAGTGCTGTCAGTTATATCTACAAAGTGAGGGAAGGGGTGGGGAGTGGTTCACTCACAAGTTATATCTACAGGCAGCATTCAGAGGACATTACAGCAGTGTGTGAACACAGCATATGAAGCAGCCGCAGGTAATCATGTTAAAGGGTTTGTCCAGTTTTAAGCCACAAGTCTGCAGTCACTCTGTGTCATTCTATGTGACTGCAGACTTGTGAATCCTCACAGTGCCTTGATGACTCAATGGGCATGTGACTGCAGGTATGTGACTTGCATACATGCGGTCACATGCCGACTAGACTTGTTCTGCTTAACGCAACTGTATTGAGCAAGGCCAGAAACAGTCTAGTTGGAATGTGGCTGGGAATATACATATCGCATGTTTATGTTCACAAGACCGCCTGTTCCTGGCACTGGAGAATCCTCACAGCGCACAGTGCACACGATGTGAAGATTTATATAGTGACTGTATACATGTAGCTTAAGACTGGTCATGACCTTTAAGGAATGGCTGCTACTCATGGGCCAGTGCTGTGTGCTTGCCCCCCCAGGCTAAAATTTGCCAGCCAGCCCCTGCCGCTAAGACCTACCTTGCGGCACATTGCCAGAGACCGCAGTGCACGGCCGGCAGCTGCATTGTTTGGCTGCCAGCCCTGACAGCGTGTATGCTGTGAGGAGCAGAGAGCACTGTCTGCAGCCGGGACTTCCTCACACAGCAGGCAGTGCCAGAGCGAGGATGAGGTGTGTGGGCGGGGACAGCACGTGAAGTCCTGCATCCCACATAAGGAGGAGCAGACAGAGCTGCAGCAACAATGTGGAAGTAGATGAGGTATGTGTGCCCCCCAGCAACAGCTGAAGCAATCAGTGTGCCTCCCCAGCAGCAGCCATATGTCTCCCCCTTGGCACCAGCAATATGTGCCCCCCCCAGCAGCAACATCACTGTGCTCCTTCAGCTGCAGCAATAAACAATATGTGTGCCCCCAAGAAGAAGCTGCAGCAATCAGTGTGCCTCCCCTAGCAGCAGCCATATGTCTCTCCCTTAGCACCATCAATATGTGCCCCCCCGTAGCAGCAACAATCAGTGTGCTGTCCCCTCAGCAGCAACAATATTTGTGTGTACCCGTGCAACATGGAGGGGGTCCCATGCAACACGCAGGGGATCCTGTGCAACATGCAGGGGATCCTGTGGAACATGGAGGGGGTCACGTGGTGGTATATACAATACAGTGGTGGTATTACTATGTGAAGGGCACAGTGGTGGTATTACTATGTGGAGGGCACAGTAGTGGTATTACTATGTGGAGGGCACAGTGGTGGTATTACTATGTGGAGGGCACAGTGGTGGTATTAGTATGTGGAGGGCACAGTGGTGGTATTACTATGTGGAGGGCACAGTGGTGGTATTACTATGTGGAGGGCACAGTGGTGACATTACTATGTGGAGGGCACTGTGGTGACATTATGTGGGGCAGTAAGAGGAGCACTGTTTTTGTACCACGCAGCATGTGCAGTAATAGGGACAGCAGCAACGGCTCAGTATTAGGGGATCAGTAGGATGAGGAGTTTGTCCAGTTTGGGAATAGATCGGGCTGGAAATGTGAGATGTCAGATGTGTCTTTGTTGTAATCTATGTAGATGGCTGGAGAAGTTGTCATGTCCGTCTGGGGACCTAGAATGGGGGAACATGAGGGCCCAAGACGTTATTACTATATGGGGGCCAGAATGAGGAACATACATTATTGGTTTACGGTGGGAAGTGGGGACATATTTACTGTAGGGGCCAATCAGGCGACATTATTACTGCTGTAATATAATTTACTTTTCCATGAGGGGAACCAAAGGGAGGCCTTGTTACTGTGCGAGGCGGCACGATGTCGCTTTTTTGGTCGTTTGATGTAGTGTAGAAATCTTGGGGAAAGTGTCGAATGTGCTATGGAAGTGATCAGTTTTATACAGTAGATAACTGTGTTATTTTCTGCAGAGATGAGTCCTGGCTAGAAGACGTGATATTTGTCTGCGACAGGGGAAGAAGAAACCTGAAGATGAATGACTTCACCAAGATACATCTCTGGTGAGTAGGTGTATTACCTATCCACACACACTATACACTATATACAGAGCTCCTGTGTATAATGTCACTGGTGATCTCTGCATCACCTGTACACTGACACTATATACAGAGTTCCTGTGTATAATGTCACTGGTGTTCTCTGCATCACCTGTATACTGACACTATAAACAGAGCTCCTGTGTATAATGTCACTGGTGTTCTCTGCATCACCTGTACACTGACACTATATCCAGAGTTTCTGTGTATAATGTCACTGATAATCACTGTATTTACACTGACCAAATATACAGAGCTTTTTTTAATCTTCATTATTGTAGTATTATTGGTCACTATTCACACTGAAGAAGAAACAGCTGGGCACCACAGAGTACTGACATGTAGTAGTGGGTCTGGCACCAAACATGTGGTTTATCAGGTAAGAAGAGAGGGGAAGGAGCAGACGATGGCAAACCATTTTGAGCTGGGTGGTGCCTCTATGGGTTGACCGGATTTTATTGGTCACTATGTAGTGGCATTATGTGCTCTGGTCATGCGTTGTGTATTTGTCCCTTGAATGTGGAATTATTCAATTGCAATGTGTCGGTTATATGTGGTCTTATCATGGTGTGGCAGTATTTATACCTTGCACGTGGTAGTATTTAATCACAGTTTAGTAGTAACATGTGCTCTGATCACAGTGTGGTGGTATGTCTCCTTTATATGTGGTATTACTGGTCTTGGTATAGTGGATTGCGGTTGATTATTAGTTTTTTTCTGATATCAATAAGGGGAAAATTCTTTATTTCCAGTAGATATTAAAAACTTGGTTGCTTAACCCCTTCCTGTCCTGTGACACAGCAGCAGCAAAATGCACTTAGAGGTTCTCCAGAGAAAGCAAGTAATTATCTCGTCTAAGGCCACGTTCACACAGTGGGTATTTGGTGAGATTTTCACTTCAGTATTTATAAGACAGAAGCAGGAGATGGTGAGAAATGCAGAACATATTACCTCTGATTGCTCCACTCCTGGTTTTGTCTTACAAATACAGAGGTAAAAAACTCACCCAATACTCAGTGTGTGCACATGGCCTAAGGATGTGATAAGGTATTAGTTGGTGGGGGTGCGACTGCTGAATGTGCAGCTTTTATCCCCATTATGTGTCCAAAAAATAGAAAAATATCCAGCATAGAGTCTTGAGATCTAGATCCTTAAAAATTCATTATATTAGAAAAGTATTAAAAAGCACATTTAAATCAATGTCCTTAAAGACAGTCCTTACTCATAGGTTTGTTTTGTCCCCATTAGACTGGAGGTGATGTACGGCTCGCCCATGATCCCTTCACTCCGTCAGTGGCTGTGAGCGCTGGGTTTGCCTTTTTCTGGGAGCTCCAATGATAATGAATGGAGCCGCGGTCACATCATTACCGGCCGCTGCAGTTAATAAAAGGGGTAAAAGTGCCACATTCTTCCGACAATGTGGTTTTGATTGGTCGGATTCCACCAATAACTAAGTGATCACCTGCCGAACCTGACGATTGTTGGTAACTTGTTTTCACCAAAGTATCCCTTTAATGTACACTACAGTAATGGTACATCGCAGTAATGGTGAGCGCTGAGTGATGTGCAGGAGTAACCGCTATAATGGGTATAACGGCTAACAGGTATTTGCATATAGCGGATGAGTGGGCCCCTGGAGTCAATTTCCCTGGTGGGCCCCAGAGACCCCAGTCCGACCCTGGCTACTATACAGGGCCTCAACGTCAATAGAGGCCAGTATAGTATCTTGTCCCAGATGGACCCCATCAAGCTTTTTCAGCAAATCCGCGGTGTCCCTTGTGTAGGACGAGAGGCTTGTCACAAAAGGACGCAGAATGGTATCCACGTAGATACCTGCCTTCTGGGTGCAGGAATCTATTCCGGAGACAATCGGCCTCCCCTTCAAAACCCCCAGGCCCTTATGCACCTTAGGGAGGGCATAAAAGGTCGGGGTTACAGGATGGATGGTATTGATGAAATCATATTCGCTTCTCATAATGAGGCCACCCTCTCTAGCATATCCAAGGATAGCGGACAAATCAGCCGCATATCCTTCAACAGGATTCGAGGGTAAGACCTCATACGCAGAGCGATCGTTGAGAATCCGATAACACATCTCCCGATACATCTCATGATCCATCAATACAATATTCCCGCCTTTATCAGATGGTTTTATGACAAGACCCTGTTCCTTCTCCAAATTAGAAAGGGTCCTCTCTTCCGCTTCGCTAAGATTGCCGTTAAGGTCCTGATTGGTGCAAGGAATCCTTCTGAGATCCCTTTCCACTAGATTCATAAAGATATCAACACTAATCATGTCAGAATTGGGTGGCATCTTTTTACTGCCATTCTTATGTCCCGTAAAGGGACCAAGCCCTCTCTCATTGCATCCACTAATCTGGTGGGCCAACCTTGACATATCATGGAAACAATCAATATCTTCCTCATCCAAGCCTATCTTTAAACACTCCTCTTTATTATGCTTGGAGAAAAATTTCTTCCATTTTAATTTCCTACAGAACAAATTCAAATCCTTCACCCATCCGAAACAATTGAACCTGCCCGTTGGAACAAACGAAAGGCCTTTCTTAAGGACATTGTACTCATGAAGATTCAACTGGTATGTGGACAGGTTGATAATCTGACCACCATCCAGCTGTGTCACTGTTGTATCTGTGATACGCCACCCCTGTTTCTCAGTTGATAATCTCTCGGAATTTGTCCCCCTAAAAAAGGAGTACCAGGGATAGAGGGTAAAGACGGCCCAGACGGCAAAAAGATACCAGTGGCTCCACCCGAATCACCCCCACCTCCTCCAGCCTGGCCAGACCGATTTTGTGGCACGGCAAGATTCTGGGGTATCACGGGATAGTTTGAGCCTATGGAACCTTGGGGTACATGTGGGTGTGAAGGTACCGTAGGTGCCTGTGGTGTGGGTTGACCTGGATTGCCCTGAGGGCCTTGGGGACCCCCCGTGCCCCATTTCCCTCCTCTTGGTCTCCTCCGCCTTCCTCTACCTCTACCGCCACTACCCCCTGCTCCCCCTCTCGGGCCCTCTGGGTCTGAGTCACCCTCGGATGATGACCCCTTAGGTTTCTCCCTGATAAATGAATAGGCAAGGTTTTCTGAAAACTCTCTGAAATCTCTTTGAAACTGGAGATGCTTCCTCTCCTTCAAGAACCCCTGGTACTTTTCAAGGGAATTCTGAAGGGTGCTCTCACGTCTGTTAAAGTCAGGATCAGCTCGAGACTTCAGGATGTTTTCAATTCCTTGGTTAAGTTTAGTCGTTGCCACTTCAAAGATTTTCCTCTCTTCATGCAGGAGTATACTCATGAAGCGAAGGGAGGAACCTACTGACTCCTTTTTCCAAAGTTCCAGGAGATCAGGGCTCGCTGTGCGTGGAGATGGACAAACATTAATCCGTAGGCCTTTAGGAACTATGCTATGTTTAAGATAGTTCTCAAGGGTTTTTATCTCCCACCATGACCTTGTGTATTCTTTGTACAGAGTATAAAGATCATTAAACTGCACTTTGAGAGAAACAATCCCTGTCACACCATCTGGGTTTACCGTGGTGCAAAATGCCTAATTGGCGTCTTCCGTCCAGGAGGGTGAGTTTACTGGTCCTGACAAGAAACTAGCCATATCAAGAGAAAATCATAAATTCGATGCCTCAGGAATCAAAAATTATATTATAAATCATAAACATTATTCCTGTTAAAAAGATAAAGTCTTTATTTGAGCACGTATGCTAGATACCCATCAAAACCCGATAAAAACTGGGTGCACAGGTTACAGTAGGGAAGAGAGGGCTGCCCCTAAAGGTCAAAATCTCCCTCCTTACCCTACCTGCCAGCGGAGGTCGGCACCCTAGACGCGATATGGCGCCCCCACTCCTCGTCGGCTCACACTACACTCACCCTTAACTCACCCTGATAGAGAGGGAGGAAGATAATAGGTGCTCCCCACCCTAGGATGGTAAAATCAGGTTATGTAGCTAGTACCGGTGTCCCAGTGTTAAAAAGGAACTGTTCCCCGTAGCTAAGTCTATGTCTGGCACAGCACAATAAAAGGCCAGACTAGATGGTTTATCCTCTAAACCAGCCGGTGTACGCCCTTAATGATGAAACAGGCAAATGCGTTCAAACCAACCATTGGAGGTAACTCAATAGTACTTAGCTTTCAACGGGGTCACAGGTCACTCCCCGCGCGCCTCGACGCGTTTCCAATCATCAGGAGGCCTGATACGAAGGTTCCATTACTGTGTGTCCAACATGTGCCCACAGCATTGGTCTGATATAGGGAGGAGCAGCCATGTTATCAGTTGCTCCCTTATATATGGTCTGAGAGTGCTATGTCACCTCCCCCTTATGGGCACTTCCTGCACCATCTATCTCCGTTAATAAACCCCAATACGGGGCTCACACCCGACCCCAGGGGGTACATATCAACGTATACAGTCCCCATTGACCCTTTTTAGAGAGCCCTTACTGTTTCCTGCACGCCAGGCAGCCGCTCCACACTCGTGGAACGCAAGCCGCCGCCGCCATGATGGCCGCTGGAACGCACGCAGAATTCCCTTGAAAAGTACCAGGGGTTCTTGAAGGAGAGGAAGCATCTCCAGTTTCAAAGAGATTTCAGAGAGTTTTCAGAAAACCTTGCCTATTCATTTATCAGGGAGAAACCTAAGGGGTCATCATCCGAGGGTGACTCAGACCCAGAGGGCCCGAGAGGGGGAGCAGGGGGTAGTGGCGGTAGAGGTAGAGGAAGGCGGAGGAGACCAAGAGGAGGGAAATGGGGCACGGGGGGTCCCCAAGGCCCTCAGGGCAATCCAGGTCAACCCACACCACAGGCACCTACGGTACCTTCACACCCACATGTACCCCAAGGTTCCATAGGCTCAAACTATCCCGTGATACCCCAGAATCTTGCCGTGCCACAAAATCGGTCTGGCCAGGCTGGAGGAGGTGGGGGTGGTTCGGGTGGAGCCACTGGTATCTTTTTTGCCGTCTGGGCCGTCTTTACCCTCTATCCCTGGTACTCCTTTTTTAGGGGGACAAATTCCGAGAGATTATCAACTGAGAAACAGGGGTGGCGTATCACAGATACAACAGTGACACAGCTGGATGGTGGTCAGATTATCAACCTGTCCACATACCAGTTGAATCTTCATGAGTACAATGTCCTTAAGAAAGGCCTTTCGTTTGTTCCAACGGGCAGGTTCAATTGTTTCTGATGGGTGAAGGATTTGAATTTGTTCTGTAGGAAATTAAAATTGAAGAAATTTTTCTCCAAGCATAATAAAGAGGAGTGTTTAAAGATAGGCTTGGATGAGGAAGATATTGATTGTTTCCATGATATGTCATGGTTGGCCCACCAGATCAGTGGATGCAATGAGAGAGGGCTTGGTCCCTTTACGGGACATAAGAATGGCAGTAAAAAGATGCCACCCAATTCTGACATGATTAGTGTTGATATCTTTATGAATCTAGTGGAAAGGGATCTCAGAAGGATTCCTTGCACCAATCAGGACCTTAACGGCAATCTTAGCGAAGCGGAAGAGAGGACCCTTTCTAAATTGAAGAAGGAACAGGGTCTTGTCATAAAACCATCTGATAAAGGCGGGAATATTGTATTGATGGATCATGAGATGTATCGGGAGATGTGTTATCGGATTCTCAACGATCGCTCTGCATATGAGGTCTTACCCTCGAATCCTGTTGAAGGATATGCGGCTGATTTGTCCGCTATCCTTGGATATGCTAGAGAGGGTGGCCTCATTACGAGAAGCGAATATGATTTCATCAATACCATCCATCCTGTAACCCCGACCTTTTATGCCCTCCCTAAGGTGCATAAGGGCCTGGGGTTTTGAAGGGGAGGCCGATTGTCTCCGGAATAGATTCCTGCACCCAGAAGGCAGGTATCTACGTGGATACCATTCTGCATCCTTTTGTGACAAGCCTCTCGTCCTACAAAAGGGACACCGCGGATTTGCTGAAAAAGCTTGATGGGGTCCATCTGGGACAAGATACTATACTGGCCTCTATTGACGTTGAGGCCCTGTATAGTAGCATTCCTCACGATCTGGGTGTTCGTGCTGTGGAGTATTATCTCAACACAAGAACGACGATTTGCCGGAGTCATAATATTTTTGTCATTGATCTATTGAGATATGTACTCCATCATAATACATTTCTCTTTGATAGGAAGTACTTCCACCAGCTCAGGGGGACGGCGATGGGGAGTTCCTGTGCCCCATCGTACGCTAATCTCTTCCTGGGCTGGTGGGAGGAAACCATTGTGTTTAGGGATGGCACGAATTGGTGGGAGCCCTACATTACCCTCTGGGCCAGATACATTGACGATGTTTTTCTGTTATGGTCTGGCCCAGATGGGCGTTTTGCTGAATTCGTGAAGTGCCTGAACCATAACAACATCGGATTACAGTTTACATCTGAGAGCAATCCCCGAGGACTTCCCTTTCTTGATGTGTATATACAAAAAGAGCTAGATGGGTCTATATCCACCAGGACCTATCGAAAACCTACATCAACAAACAGCCTGCTAAGGTGGGAGAGCCATCATCCGGCACCCCTTAAGAAAGGCATCCCTAAAGGGCAATATCTAAGGCTGAGGCGGAATTGTTCGGGGATGTCAGACTTTCGTGTTCAGGCGGACGATTTGACAAGACGCTTTATACAGCGAGGGTACCCGCATTCTGTGCTACAGGCAGCACGTACACATGCAGAGCGACAGGATCGTGAGGAGTTGCTACTTAAGTGTGGTAGACGCCCGAAGGTGGACTCAGGTGTAACTAGGCTTATTGGGACCTTTGATTTTCAGAATAAGAGGGTCATGACAGTGTTACGCAGATATTGGGATATCCTTACCTCAGACCCCGATTTGAGGGGGAGTATCTCCCCGTCACCCAGTGTCACATATAGGAGAGGTAGGTCGCTCAGAGATAGACTTGTGCATAGCCACTACAGGGCACCAACCAGCGGATCCACCTGGCTGGGAACTAAACCTATAGGGTTTTTTTAGATGTGGTGACTGTTCCTTTTGTGGACACATGGCACCTTGCAAGTCTGTCACGAGTGCGGCCAATGGTAAAACGTTCTTCATACGTGATTTTGCCAATTGCAAAACATCCGGCGTAATATACGTGGCTACGTGTACATGCGGACTTGACTATGTGGGGAAGACCATTAGGGAGTTCAGACGCCGAGTTGGTGACCATCTGGGGGACATACGGAATGGTAGGGATACCCCTCTAGCACGACATGTCAACTTGATACAT
>JARQOC010000378.1:0-87252 GCA_033576535.1 Allobates femoralis
AATGTTTGGCAATCTCAAATTCAAGCTGGTTTGGGTGGTGTTTGAGTCATTCGACGAATGCGAACAATTAGCTTCAAATTCGGCAGTTCGAGGTTATGTTCGATAACAGTTTGCTCACCAAAAGGACCCTATAAATGGTCTAGGGGCAGAGGAAAAGGCTGAAAAGGGGGCATGATTGTTTAAAAGCCAGCGGTAAAAAGCCGCCGGCTTTTAAACAATCATTCAGCCCAATCCTCTGCCCCGCAGCCTGGGTTGGGATATGATTTTCAGCACCCGTTTGCTTTGTCCACGTACCTGCATTGAAATGCTGAATGGATGTACAGGTTTGTGGAGAAGTGGTAGTCTGGTATACGTAGCGACCAAGAGTTTTCTATAGTTTTTCGGCATGCTTCTCAATATTTTTGTCTAGCTTTTCTGTTGAATTTCATTGAAATAATGTATTCTCTATTACTAAGGTATAGATACTATGAGTAATTAATAAAGTGGAAACCACTATGGAGTTTTTGTTACGTAAAATATAACTTTTATTAAATGTATAAAAGCAAACACATACCGTATATACTCGCGTATAAGCCGAGTTTTTCAGCCCAAAAATTGGGCTGAAAAGTCCCCCCTCGGCTTATACGCGAGTCAATACGGCCCCCCTCATAATTTGGCGCCCCCACCTCACTTGCTGGGCCCCCCCGCATGCAGCGCTGCGCATATACATTACCTGTCTAGCAGCTGTCACCCTCCGATGGCGGATCGCGGCTCCCGGCTCCGGCTTCCATCTTCCTCTCTGTCTTCCTGCTTGTCAGGTGACCGGCCGGCGTCGCGATGACGTCATCGCGATGAGCCCCGGTCACAAAGCAGGAAGACAGAGAGGAAGATGGAGCCCGGAGCCCAGGAGCCGCGATCCGCCATCGGAGGGTGACAGCTGCTAGACAGGTAATGTATATGCGCAGCGCTGCATGCGGGGGGGCCCAGCAAGTGAGGTGGGGGTGCCAAATTATGAGGGGGGCCCTGCTGGGGCCCTGTATACTACCACTGGGGCTGTATATACCACTGGGGCTGCTGGATACTACCACTGGGGCTGTATACTACCACTGGGGCTGTATACTACCACTGGGGCTGAATATACCACTGGGGCTGCTGTATACTACCACTGGGGCTGTATACTACCACTGGGGCTGTATACTACTACTGGGGCTGTATGTATACTACCACTGGGGCTGTATACTACCACTGGGGCTGTATACTACCACTGGGGCTGAATATACCACTGGGGCTGCTGTATACTACCACTGGGGCTGTATACTACCACTGGGGCTGTATACTACCACTGGGGCTGTATACTACTACTGGGGCTGTATGTATACTACCACTGGGGCTGTATATACCACTGGGGCTGCTGTATACTACCACTGGGGCTGTATACTACCACTGGGGCTGTATACTACCACTGGGGCTGTATACTACTACTGGGGCTGTATGTATACTACCACTGGGGCTGTATATACCACTGGGGATGCTGTATACTACCACTGGGGCTGTATACTACCACTGGGGCTGTATACTACTACTGGGGCTGTATGTATACTACCACTGGGGCTGTATATACCACTGGGGCTGCTGTATACTACCACTGGGGCTGTATACTACCAATGGGGCTGTATACTACCACTGGGGCTGTATACTACTACTGGGGCTGTATGTATACTACCACTGGGGCTGTATATACCACTGGGGCTGCTGTATACTACCACTGGGGCTGTATACTACCACTGGGGCTGTATACTACCACTGGGGCTGAATATACCACTGGGGCTGCTGTATACTACCACTGGGGCTGTATACTACCACTGGGGCTGCTGGATACTACCACTGGGGCTGTATACTACCACTGGGGCTGTATACTACCACTGGGGCTGAATATACCACTGGGGCTGCTGTATACTACCACTGGGGCTGTATACTACCACTGGGGCTGTATACTACTACTGGGGCTGTATGTATACTACCACTGGGGCTGTATACTACCACTGGGGCTGTATACTACCACTGGGGCTGAATATACCACTGGGGCTGCTGTATACTACCACTGGGGCTGTATACTACCACTGGGGCTGTATACTACCACTGGGGCTGTATACTACTACTGGGGCTGTATGTATACTACCACTGGGGCTGTATATACCACTGGGGCTGCTGTATACTACCACTGGGGCTGTATACTACCACTGGGGCTGTATACTACCACTGGGGCTGTATACTACTACTGGGGCTGTATGTATACTACCACTGGGGCTGTATATACCACTGGGGCTGCTGTATACTACCACTGGGGCTGTATACTACCACTGGGGCTGTATACTACTACTGGGGCTGTATGTATACTACCACTGGGGCTGTATATACCACTGGGGCTGCTGTATACTACCACTGGGGCTGTATACTACCAATGGGGCTATATACTACCACTGGGGCTGTATACTACTACTGGGGCTGTATGTATACTACCACTGGGGCTGCTGTATACTACCACTGGGGCTGCTGTATACTACCACTGGGGCTGTATATACCTCTGGGGCTGCGTGTATATTACCACTGGGGCTGTATATACCACTGGGGCTGTATATACTACTGGGGCTGCGTGTATACTACCACTGGGGCTGTATATACTACTGGGGCTGCGTGTATACTACCACTGGGGCTGCTGCTGTATACTACCACTGGAGCTGCTGTATATACCTCTGGGGCTGCTGTATACTACCACTGGGGCTGCTGCTGTATATACCACTGGGGCTGCTGCTGTAACACTGCTGGGGCCTGTATATACCACTGGGGAGGCAGCTGTATACCACACTGCTGGGGGCTGTATACCTGTGCTGGGGTCCACCCTCGGCTTATACACGAGTCAATAGATTTTCCCAGGTTTTGGGGGCAAAAGTAGGGGGGTCGGCTTATACACGGGTCGGCTTATACACGAGTATATACGGTAAATGTTTTGAACGAAGTACAAGGGAAACCCACAACAAGCTGCAGTCAGGTAGTTACTCCCTGGGTATAACAATGCACATGTAAAGTACAAATTCACAGTAATGGCAGAATGCACAATATGTAAAGGTTATGTTAGCCCACATAAGAGATAGTACTAATCACTCACCCATAGTGCACACTTTTGATAAGACCTGGCAGTTCCCCAAGGAGCCATGGCCTGCAGCACGCCCCTAACAGCTGTTTCGCCACTGCTTGGTCGCAGGGGCTAGTTCTCAGTGTGATTTCAGGCTGTTAAATACACTGCCA
Organism: Allobates femoralis; assembly: GCA_033576535.1. Classification (NCBI taxonomy): domain Eukaryota; kingdom Metazoa; phylum Chordata; class Amphibia; order Anura; family Aromobatidae; genus Allobates; species Allobates femoralis. The sequence goes on from JARQOC010000378.1 coordinate 3,286, forward strand.
CTAAATGGTAGCGCCGCCCGCCCTGCGCCGCATCATTTCCGCCTGTCAAAAGCAAAGCCTAGTGATTGGGCAGGCGCCGGACGTCAAATGACGTGACAGTTGCGCATGCGAAATGCACCCGTGGGTGCTTCTAAAACATAGAGCGATGTGCACATCCTGAAAAAATGATCGCGGCGGCCATTTTGTTGAAGACTTCACTAGTATTACCAGCTCTGAAAGCTTATGGGACGTATATCAACATATCTAAGGACATAACAAAGAATCAAGTGTGCACTATGGGTGAGTGATTAGTACTATCTCTTATGTGGGCTAACATACCCTTTACATATTGTGCATTCTGCCATTACTGTGAATTTGTACTTTACATGTGCATTGTTATACCCAGGGAGTAACTACCTGACTGCAGCTTGTTGTGGGTTTCCCTTGTACTTCGTTCATAACATTTATGTGTCTGCTTTTATACATTTAATAAAAGTTATATTTTACGTAACTAAAACTCCATAGTGGTTTCCACTTTATTAATGATTGAGAGGAGTGTTACTTATTCCCATTTACACACACCTTAAGGATGATGTATCTATAACCATGAGATTATTGATTGATATAAGGTGTATGGTGATTTTGAATATTTATACTATATTCTATTCTGTGTTTTTCACAGCTTTTTCAAAGTCAATGGACTATAGAGCCCGTGAATCTGCGTGGCTCAGCCTGACACTGGCAAAGGGACGCACGTGTCGACAAGTTGAAACAGCTGATGCACAGGAGGACCCGACTCTGGTGGAATAAGGCCTTTCTGGAGAACTACATCCAGAGAGGTCTTGTTCCACGGGGTTTGAGAATACAGGTTTTCCCTTCTTTTGAAATCCAGGATGAGTGGTTTAAGAAGAGTTGGGAGGAGCTTTCCAATAATTGTTCATGGGGCTTTATGGAGTTATTGTGCAAATTGAATGGCCAAACCATTTCTGAGATTGAAAAGGAAATAGAAACAATACAAACAGCTCTAAGGGTAGATTCCACTCCTGAACTTATGGAAAAACTAAATAAGGATCTGGACAAGGAGATGACTAAGTGGGAAAAAGAAATACGATCAACAAAAACAAAAAAATTCAAAAGAGATCAGACCGACCTTCAAAATAATGTGGTCTATAAGTGGAGAAAAGGGAAACCACAAAAGGAAAGACCTAGAGCTGATTCCACAGTCTCAGTGGTATCTACAGATGGTTCGGAGATTGGGGCCAATAAAGAAATAGGAGAACATCCTGCACCAAAACTTCCTAATACTAATAAAAAATCCAATAAGAGAAAAAATAATTCCCCACTGAACTCTTTGGATAGCAAGAGAAAACCCAACCAATTGGAGGTAATTAATTTGTCTTCTCATCCTCTAACTAAGGCCCAAAGAGAGGTCCTGAGTTTTGGTCTTAATGTCGTTCCTAAAAATTGTTTTGATTTTTTCACAGCCGTGAAGGATCTTAATCTGTTCGCACGGAAAATTATTTTAAAGAAATTACATGATAAAAGTGCGGACAATGAGATTGATCTGATGAGACTTGAATTGGATGCTCAACTTGATCTTGAAGACCTGGGAAATTATGTATCTACACCGCCAGGTATGTTCCCTCCTAATTTGGTATGTAAATCGACCATGTTCCCCTCTTTGGCATTGTGCCCACAGGTTGAAATCTTCACTAAATTAATGACAGAGGATTTCAAAAAGTTGTCAAAATTTGGAGGTAAAGACAATCTTACTCCTGTGCAAAGACAGGCACTTAAAGAGTTAAAAGATCTTGATGACGTAATTATCAGGAATTCTGACAAAGGGGGGAACGTGGTTGTTTGGCTAAAAACATTATATGAAAAAGAGGCCTACAAACAATTAAATAATAAGGATACTTATCAGAAAATAGCACAAGACCCTACATCTGGTTTTATTGCTGAATTGTTTGTGATCCTACAACGTGCCCGAGACGATGGGGTGATTTCAAAAAAAGTATTTGAAGGTTTGTTGGTCCAAAACACAAGGACACCTACCTTTTATTTAATTCCCAAGGTGCATAAAGATCTCAACAGTCCTCCTGGACGCCCCATCATTTTGGGTAACGGGGGTTTATGCGAACCTTCCTGCAAATTTGTGGAATTCTATCTAAAAAAAATTGGTTGTCACACTCCCGTCCTACGTGCGCGATACTACAGACTTATTGACCAAATTGGAAGGCTTAGTTATGACTGATGACATGTGGCTGGTAACAGCCGATGTCGAGTCTTTACACACCTGTATCGCGCATGTGGATGGGATGCGTGCAGTGCGCCTTTTCCTGAGCATGACCGGCTGGGATAGAAGTCTGTGTTCTTTGATTGAGGAATTGCTTGAGTACATTCTAACCCACAATGTCTTCGTTTTCAATGACCGCGTCTATGTACAACAGCGGGGAACAGCGATGGGGGCGGCTTGCGCCCCTTCGTATGCAAATTTATTTTTGGGCAGCTGGGAGCGGTCATTGATGCAATCCGAAGACATTGTGGGTGTTGAGAGCGTCCTATAGTGGTTTAGGTATATTGATGACCTGCTATTTATATGGCAAGGGTCTAGACCAAGTTTGGATCAATTCATGGATGCTCTCAACAAGAATGATCTCAATATCAATGTATCTCAGGAAGCTGGGAAAAGGTGTGTGACAGTCCGCGCCACCGGGTACCAAAGAAATCACCTGGGATGCAGGAAGTTATTTCAAGCTTTGTCTTTATTCTCCAACATGTTTCAGCGCTCCACCTGGCGCCTTCCTCAGGTAATATCCCTGAGGAAGGCGCCAGGTGGAGCGCTGAAACATGTTGGAGAATAAAGACAAAGCTTGAAATAACTTCCTGCATCCCAGGTGATTTCTTTGGTACCCGGTGGCGCGGACTGTCACACACCTTTTCCCAGCTTCCTGAGAGTCTTCCCACGTGCGAGTGGTTGGTGGAGGTCCTGCAGCAGCCGGTATTGATTATATGCCTTCAAGCCAGTTGTGGGTCATCACAACTGGAATAGGTGAGTGGTTTTGACAATATACCTCTCATCTCTTAGTGTCTGAGTGATAGGGCACTATTGCGCCTCTTGTTCCCCCTTCCTATTTTATATCAATATCAATGTATGACCTTCTTGGATGTGCTTTTAGAGGTGGGGGAGGATGGCACAATACAAACTGATGTGTATCGAAAAAGTACTGCTCTAAATTCCCTCCTCCATGCCTCATCAGCGCATGATGGGAGTGCTATTAAATCTATCCCAGCCGGTCAATTCTTACGAATGAGGCGCATATGTTCAAGTGACACCAGATTTGAAAGTCAAGCAGTTGATTTGCGTGAAAGATTTGCATCCAGAGGATTCAGCAACCGTAGTATAACAAGGGTATGTGAAGGCCAAAAAAATGAGGAGGGAACAACTGTTATTCCAACCCAAGGTAAAGTCTGCTGAATATGGTCCCATCAGATATATCTCGACTTTTAATTCCCAGTGGCCAAATATTAGATCCATCTGGAGTAAACATTGGTCTGTGTTATTCACTGACGCAGTTTTGGCCAAACATTTATCAACACGACCTTTGATAACATCACGGAGGGGTAGAAATTTATGTGATATCCTGAGTGCAAGCCATTATGTTCCTAAAAAGACCAATTTCTTTGGAGAAAGAGCGATAGGACCACTAATAGGATGTTATCCGTGTGGCGATTGCTTAGCTTGCACTCAGGGTAACATAAAATGAGCGAAAGAACTTCACTCCTCTAATAATCAAATACACAAGATTAAAAAGTATATTAATTGTAGAACTACTCACGTAGTCTATCATGCAACTTGTCCGTGTGGTAAGATTTACATTGGTCTTACCACGAGATAATTGCGGATAAGAGTGCGTGAGCATGTCAGGGATATAGAGGGAGCCGCCAAAATCAATGATTTAAAGTTGAAAACTTTGCTGAGGCATTTTAGGATTTTTCATGACTGTAATCCGAAGGGATTGGTCATTCAAGGAATTGACCGTATTCAGGGGGCATCAGATGAGGAGATCTGGCTAAAACACTGGCACAAGAAGAGTGCAGGTGGATAGTCAAGTTAGAAACACTTGCCCCAAAGGGACTTAACGAAGTTATAAGTTATGCCCCTTTTTTATAGAGAGCTGACCTCCTGTGCACTTTAATTTTGCTGTGTAGACTTGGGACGTGTGCATGTGTGTGTCCTGGAGCCTACTGTGATTTTAATTCATGTTTTGTATATTTTAGTTTTTTCTTCAAAAACTGACAACGGAGATGATACGGAGCAGTGTCAAAACACAGCCTTAAGACCATACTAGATTCTTACACTGGAAGGATAATGAGTTTATGGGATATAAAACATCTTGGAAGATTCTCTAATGAGACATATGGAGAAGCAAAACTGGTGGCTGTAATCATGATCTGTGAAGAAGGGTTGTGAACATTGTATGGAATACATATTCATAAATTGGCTGTTGTATGTTTATATAATGTAAAGTTGTTTTATGGGGAAATTGAGGTGTTTTTGTCCTATCACTTATTCACAGCTGGTACTGTGTCGTAATTACTTATTTATTATATTATTCACTCACTTTTTCCATTTTCATATTATGATATTGCTGTATATATACATATATACTTTTTAAACACTCATCTACTTATATAATTAGGAGTTGGGAATTCGGGCACTGTAGCCGAATCCCAAGCTCCTTTGCGCGAGCCGCAGCCGCACTACTGTTTACAAAAAAAAACAAAAAAACATATGCTCACCTCTCCCCGAGCCCCCCCCCCCCGTCTTCCGCCGTATTCCTGCAGTGTCCCGGTGGCTCCCGCAGGCTCCCGCTGTCTGCACAAGTCTTCTACCGCAGTTCAGGACCTCTGGTGATGTCACAGTCACGTGACACCAGCTTACTCCATGCTAACCTGGTGTCACGTGACTCTGACATCACCACAGGTCTTGAACTGCAGTAGCAGACCTGTGCAGACACCGGCAGCCTGCGGGAGCCACCGGGACACTGCAGGAAGACGGCGGCAGACGGCGGGGGCTCGGGGAGAGGTGAGCATACCCTGTCCCCTGTCTCCACACTCTGTATACCCTGTCCCCTGTCTCCACACTCTGTATACCCTGTCTCCACACTCTGTATGCCCTGTCTCCACACTCTGTATACCCTGTCTCCACACTCTGTATACCCTGTCTCCACACTCTGTATACCCTGTCTCCACACTCTGTACACCCTGTCTCCACACTCTGTACACCCTGTCTCCACACTCTGTACACCCTGTATCCACACTCTGTTCACCCTGTCTCCACACTCTGTACACCCTGTCTCCACACTCTGTACACCCTGTCTCCACACTCTGTACACCCTGTCTCCACACACTGTACACCCTGTCTCCACACTTTGTATACCCTGTCCCCTGTCTCCACACTCTGTATACCCTGTCCCCTGTCTCCACACTCTGTATACCCTGTCCCTGTCTCCACACTCTGTATACCCTGTTCCCTGTCTCCACACTCTGTATACCCTGTCCCCTGTCTCCACACTCTGTATACCCTGTCCCCTGTCCCCACACTCTGTATACCCTGTCCCCACACTCTGTATACCCTGTCCCTACACTCTGTATACCCTGTCCCTACACTCTGTATACCCTGTCCCTACACTCTGTATACCCTGTCCCTACACTCTGTATACCCTGTCCCTACACTCTGTATACCCTGTCCCTACACTCTGTGTCCCCTGTCCCTACACTCTGTGTCCCCTGTCCCTACACTCTGTGTCCCCTGTCTCTACACTCTGTGTCCCCTGTCTCTACACTCTGTCCCCTGTCTCTATACTCTCTGTAATGCGTGTATACTGTGTCTATACTGTGTGTATAATATGTGTAATCTCTGCATACTGTCTGTCTATACAATGTCTCATGTATGTATATACTGTGTGCTTCTCTCCTCACCCCTCCACCACAGACACCCATCTCTCCTCACCCCTCCACCACTGAGCCGCATCTCTCCTCACCCCTCCACCACAGAGCCGCCTCGATACTCTGCTACCCACAGAGCCGCCTCGATACTCTGCTACCCACAGAGCCGCCACTATACTCTGCTACCCACAGAGCCGCCACTATACTCTGCTACCCACACAGCCGCCTGTATACTCTGCTACCCACAGAGCCGCCTCGATACTCTGCTACCCACAGAGCCGCCTCGATACTCTGCTACCCACAGAGCCGCCTCGATACTCTGCTACCCACAGAGCCGCCTCGATACTCTGCTACCCACAGAGCCGCCTCGATACTCTGCTACCCACAGAGCCGCCTCCATACTCTGCTAGCCACAGAGCCGCCTCCATACTCTGCTAGCCACAGAGCCGCCTCCATACTCTGCTAGCCACAGAGCCGCCTCGATGTTCTACTACCCACTGACCCGCCTGTATACTCTGATACCCACTGACCCGCCTGTATACACACAATTAATTTCACCGCGCTCCCGATGCAATTGCATCGGGCCTTTTTACTAGTCGTATATAAGTAAAGGTTGTGTATGTTTGTGTTGAATGGATGTCACTTCCCTATTCATGGTGGTAAACCCCAGTATGTAATGATTCTTTGTTATGTCCTTAGATATGTTGATATACGTCCCATAAGCTTTCAGAGCTGGTAATACTAGTGAAGTCTTCAACAAAATGGCCGCCGCGATAATTTTTTCAGGATGTGCACATCGCTCTATGTTTTAGAAGCACCGACGGGTGCATTGCGCATGCGCGCCTGTGACATCATTTGACGTCCAGCGCCTACCCAATCACTAGGCTTTGCTTTTGACAGGCGGAAATGACGCGGCGCAGGGCGGGTGGCGGTACCATTTAGTGGCAGTGTATTTAACAGCCTGAAATCACACTGAGAACTAGCCCCTGCGACCAAGCAGTGGCGAAACAGCTGTTAGGGGCGTGCTGTAGGCCAGGGCTCCTTGGGGAACTGCCAGGTCTTATCACAAGTGTGCACTATGGGTGAGTGATTAGTACTATCTCTTATGTGGGCTAACATACCCTTTACATATTGTGCATTCTGCCATTACTGTGAATTTGTACTTTACATGTGCATTGTTATACCCAGGGAGTAACTACCTGACTGCAGCTTGTTGTGGGTTTCCCTTGTACTTCGTTCATAACGTTTATGTGTCTGCTTTTATACATTTAATAAAAGTTATATTTTACGTAACAAAAACTCCATAGTGGTTTCCACTTTATTAATGATTGAGAGGAGTGTTACTTATTCCCATTTACACACACCTTAAGGATGATGTATCTATAATCATGAGATTATTGATTGATATAAGGTGTATGGTGATTTTGAATATTTATAATAGATACTATGAGGTAGCGCTCGGTTGGGGGCTTGCTTGGCAACAGAATGACACCAAACCAAAGTTTTGTTAACTCTAAACATAAGATAGCAGATTATTATGTGGCGCCTCACTAAGAGTGCGTCACAAAAGGGTACTGCACCCTGAATGAAGGTGCCATATCCTTTGTTCTGGTAATGAGTAGAAGAATTCTGAAGCTCCAACACCACACACATACACCTAGTGATAGGGGACCTATCAGACACCCGTTGCTAGGGTAACTGGTCCCGGTGGGAGGAGAGCTAGGTTATATAGTGAGTGGGAGAGCAGAACAGAGTTAGATCAGGAAGTGAGAGTTGAGAAGCCAGAAGGGAGCTGCACAGCACAAAGAAGCAAAGTGAAAGCAGCAGATGTAGCAGAGTTGGAAAAGTTACAGAACAGCAGAGAGAAGCTAACGGGGAGGGCACCTCAAACTGGTGACCCAGAAGAGAAAGGGGCCAAGAATAGAATGGGTAACTGAATATCCTTGCCCAGTCCAAACCCGGAGTACCGGCTCCGAAGTGGTCCAGCAGGCTACATCCCTGAACCACAAACCCAGAGTGGTCGATGTATCTATAGGAGCATGACCCATCAGCCAACAACCATTGCAGTCTATGTGAAGTAGAAACCACCGGTGCTTGTCTTCTTAAAATTCTTTTCTTTATTATTTTTTGAAAATTATAAAATCATTCAGCGTGCTAGCTGAGCGCTAGACGCGTTTCGGAAGAACACCTTCCTTAGTCATTAACAAATACAAAATACAAAAGCATATGCATATATAAAAGAAACCTCCACCCACAGCTGAACTTAGTTTGCAATGGTTAGTAATAAAGACATAAAGACATTTAAAACTTTAACCCTTTCACATGTTATGGAGTTGAATATTGCACAAAAGGAGTTTTAGATTATTTTCTAATACACTACTCATTAGTGTGTATTAATATATTTATGATTATAAAAACACAGGTAATTATAGTGAGAACTTTAATTAAGGTCCCCTCTTTCCCCTTTTCTGCCCCCCCCTCCTTTTTTATTTTTTTTTTGCCCCCCTAAAAAGGAAAAAGAAAGTACTATATTTATAAACAAATAAAGAATAATAAAAAACAGGTCTTGCTATAAAGTTGTCAGGATGATCAAATTTTGAACATGCTTAAACAATGTAACAAATGCACAGCAGGAGTGTAATAACAGAATTTATTAATCTAATATATAAAAGCCGAAGGCCACTTCTGAAATACCCTAAGGGTACTTCCGTGATGGTCTCCGGACCCATGGTGGTGACGTCACCACTGCGCGGTCCCCCGGCTACAGGGAGCGGCGGAGGAACGTTCCGCTCTCGGAAGTTCCGTCCGCCCTCCAGCCTCTCCCCTCCACCCACTACCGTACCTAGCGGGAAGCAGGGGGGCCGAGCGCCCCGTCCCCCAAGCCATGAGGGGCCCATTGCCCCCACCCCCTGGGGGGCCCCTTGCTGCCAGCCGCCCGCCGCGCGCCCGGAGAGGAGGGAGGACGGGAATTCCTGTACCTCTGCCCGCCCCTCCTCTCCTCCTACACCAGACGCACGCCGGCCGCGGTGAGTCTGCACCCCCCCACCCAGCTACACCTCTGCCCTCCAGCCTCTCCAGCCTCCCCTGCCCTCCAGCCTCTCCAGCATCCCCTGCCCTCCAGCCTCTCCAGCCTCCCCTGCCCTCCAGCCTCCCCTGCCCTCCAGCCTCTCCAGCCTCCCCTGCCCTCCAGCCTCTCCAGCCTCCCCAGCCTCTCCAGCCTCTCCAGCCTCCCCTGCCTCCCCAGCCTCTCCAGCCTCCCCTACCTCCCGACCCTCTCCAGCCTCCCCTGCCCTCCATCCTCCCCTGCCCTCCAGCCCCTGCTGCCTCCCCTGCCCTCCAGCCCCTCCTGCCTCCCCTGCCCTCCAGCCCCTCCAGCCTCCCCTGCCCTCCAGCCCCTCCAGCCTCCCCTGCCCTCCAGCCCCTCCAGCCTTCCCTGCCCTCCAGCCTCTCCCCCCCAGCCTCCGCTCTCCCCTCCCGCCTCAGCTCTCCCCTCCAGCCTCTGCTCTCCCCTCTAGCCTCTGCTCTCCCCTCCAGCTTCTCCCCTCCCACCTCCGCTCTCTCCTCCAGCCTTCGATCTCCCCTCCAGCCTCTGCTCTCCCCTCCAGCCTCTGCTTTCCCCTCCAGCCTCCGCTCTCCCCTCCAGCCTCTCCCCTCCAGCCTCCGCTCTCCCCTCCAGCCTCTGCTCTCCCCTCCAGCCTCTACTCTCCCCTCCAGCCTCCGCTCTCCCCTCCAGCCTCGGCTCTCCCCTCCAGCCTCTGCTCTCCCCTCCAGCCTCTCCCCTCCAGCCTCTCCATTCCAGCCTCCGCTCTCCCCTCCAGCCTCTGCTCTCCCCTCCAGCCTCTGCTCTCCCCTCCAGCATCCTCTGTCCTCTGCCCTCCAGCCTCCCCTGTCCTCTGCCCTCCAGCCTCCCCTGTCCTCTGCCCTCCAGCCTCCCCTGTCCTCTCCCCTCCCGCCTCTCCCCTCCCGCCTCCGCTCTCTCCTCCAGCCTCCACTCTCCCCTCCAGCCTCTGCTCTCCCCTCCAGCCTCTGCTCTCCCCTCCAGCCTCTCCCTCCAGCCTCTCCCCTCCAGCCTCTGCTCTCCCCTCCAGCCTCCGCCCTCCAGTCTCTGCTCTCCCTCCAGCCTCCGCTCTCCCCTCAAGCCTCCGCTCTCCCCTCCAGCCTCCGCTCTCCCCTCCAGCCTCCGCTCTCCCCTCCAGCCTCTCCCCTCCCGCCTCTGCTCTCCCCTCCAGCCTCTCCCCTCCAGCCTCCGCTCTCCCCTCCAGCCTCCGCTCTCCCCTCCAGCCTCTGCTCTCCCATCCAGCCTCTGCTCTCCCCTCCAGCCTCCGCTCTCCCCTCCAGACTCTGCTCTCCCCTCCAGCCTCCGCTCTCCCATCCAGCCTCCGCTCTCCCCTCCAGCCTCCGTTTTCCCCTCCCGCCTCTTCCCTCCCGCCTCCGTTCTCCCCTCCCGCCTCCGCTCTCCCCTCCCGCCTCCGCTCTCCCCACCAGCCTCCGCTCTCCCCTCCAGCCACCGCTCTCCCCTCCAGCCTCTCCCCTCCTGCCTCCGCTCTCCCCTCCAGCCTCCGCTCTCCCCTCCAGCCTCCACCCTCCAGCCTCCGCTCTCCCCTCCAGCCTCTCCCCTCCCGCCTCCGCTCTCCCCTTTAGCCTCCGCTCTCCCCTCCAGCCTCCACTCTCCCCACCAGCCCTCTCTTCCAGCCTCCACTCTCCCCTCCAGCCTCCGCTCTCCCCTCCAGCCACCGCTCTCCTCTCCAGCCTCTCCCCTCCTGCCTCCACTCTCCCCTCCAGCCACCGCTCTCCCCTCCAGCCTCCGCTCTCCCCTCCAGCCTCTGCCCTCCAGCCTCCGCTCTCCCCTCCAGCCTCTCCCCTCCCGCCTCCGCTCTCCCCTCCAGCCTCTGCTCTCCCCTCCAGTCTCTCCCCTCCCGCCTCCGCTCTCCCCTCCAGCCACCGCCCTCCCCTCCAGCCTCCGCTCTCCCCTCCAGCCTTTCCCCTCCTGCCTCCGCTCTCCCCTCCAGCCTCTCCCCTCCAGCTTCCGCCCTCCAGCCTCCGCTCTCCCCTCCAGCCACCGCTCTCCCCTCCAGCCTTCGCTCACCCCTCCAGCCTCCGCCCTCCAGCCTCCGCTCTCCCCTCTTCCCTCCGCCCTCCCCTGTCCTCTGCCCTCCAGCCTCCCCTGTCCTCTGCCCTCCAGCATCCCCTGTCCTCTGCCCTCCAGCCTCCCCTGTCCTCTGCACTCCAGCCTCCCCTGTCCTCTGCCCTCCAGCCTCCCCTGTTCTCTGCCGTCCAGCCTCCCCTGTCCTCTGCCCTCCTCACCCCTCCAGCCTCCTCTCTCCTCACCCCTCCAGCCTCCCCTGTCCTCACCCTCCAGCCTCCCCTGTCCTCACTTCTCCTCACCCCTCCAGCCTCCCCTGTCCTCACCCCTCCATATGCAATGTACAGTATGTGTATATATGTGTGTATGTAGTCACTTCCCTCACTTTGTCCGCACTTCCCTCACTTTGTCCGCACACATACACACACACACACACTCCGCTATACTTACCACCGGCCCTGCATCAGCCGCCTAGATCCTCAGTCAACATGCCGCCACCCCCGAACTACTGGATCCAATATAGCATCCAAGAAGTCTCCCCAAACTTCCCAAACGCCATATTGGATCCAGTCGTCCGCGGGCGGCGACATGTCCACTCAGGATCCAGCCGGCGGGGAAGATGCAGGGTCGGTGCTAACTATAGCGGAGTGTATGTATGTGTGTGTGTGTGTGTATGTATGTATGTGTGTGCTGACCACTCTGCCCACGGCACTGCGCTGACCACTCTGCCCACGGCGCTGCCCTGACCACTCTGCCCACGGCGTTGCCCTGACCAATCTCACCGCACCCACTGCTAACCACTGAGCCACCGCACTCACTGCTAACCACTGAGCCACCGCACTCACTGCTAACCACTGAGCCACCGCACTCACTGCTAACCACTGAGCCACCGCACTCACTGCTAACCACTGAGCCACCGCACTCACTGCTAACCACTGAGCCACCGCACTCACTGCTAACCACTGAGCCACCGTATACTCTGCTACCCACTGAGCCACCTGTATACACACAATTCATTTCACCGCACTCCCCTAAATATTAGTAAATGAACTATATATGGATTATAGACTACCCGATTCTTTAGAATCGGGCCCTCATCTAGTATGTGATAATCATCATAAATATATTAATACACAATAATGAGTAGTGTATTAGAAAATAATCTAAAACTCCTTTTGTGCAAGATTCAACTCCATAACATGTGAAAGGGTTAAAGTTTTAAATGTCTTTATGTCTTTATTACTAACCATTGCAAACTAAGTTCAGCTGTGGGTGGAGGTTTCTTTTATATATGCATATGCTTTTGTATTTTGTATTTGCTAATGATTAAGGAAGGTATTCTTCCGAAACGCATCTAGCGCTCAGCTAGCACGCTGAATGATTTTATAATTTTCAAAAAATAATAAAGAAAAGAATTTTAAGAAGACAAGCACCGGTGGTTTCTACTTCACATTGTTTCCTGGGCAGTTGTCAAAGCTGCCACACCAGGTGCAGGAATCCAGGAGGTTAATGGGCGGTGGAGCGGCCTTCCCTTTCCCCTTTCCATTTGAATGAATGAATCATTGCAGTCTATACCAGGAGCACCCACCATTGAGGGCCAGGGACCGTAGGGAGATGTCCGCAGTGGCAACCCAATCGAGGGCCTTCAGTGCTACCATACGGGTATAGCAGGGCAACAGAGCAAGGGACAGACAGTGATAGAGAAGGAACACCAGAGGAGCTTCAGAGGGACGCTGCTCATTGCCAGAACCACCTGGTCCACTGCCTTAGCTGCCACCATCGCATACCTTGTAAAGTTGCAGTTTACCGGAGTAAAGAACCCGTGCAGAGTGAGCAGCGTGTCTGTGTCTTCTTCCTTGAACTGCTATTGATCTGCCTTGCTCCACAGTGACTGCGCTGCTGTATTCCTCCATTCCTACTTCCAATACCCCGGGGCACCACTCCTCCTGTAGGGAGTCACACCATCCAGCTGCCGCCCATCACCCCGGAGGTTCCCGCAGCGTCGGTGCCATCACTGGAACTTACAGGTGGCATCACAAACAAAACCTTATTTCTTTATTATTTTTCTTTTCCCCTTTTTGCATTGACCACCAGGGCCACAGCCTCAGGCACTGCTACCCGTGACTTTCCCCAGACCGCGCCTGAGTTCTCAGTCCCCTGGCCTGGGTGAGTCAATTACAGACCATAAAATGCTCACATCACATATAATACATAATACACTCACATAGTTACGCGACATTACATCTCGCATAACAGTACATTACAAGTCACATATACCTCTTTAAAAAGGCTTATATACACGAGAGCACTGATTGCAGCTCCATAGAACACAAGGAGCACTAATCATAGCTCCCTATGGCGGGTATGGCTGCCTAGCCTTATCTACACCAGACATGGCAGTATTTATATCAGAACACATACATAGCAGTATTTACATCTTAACAACCTATAGTACATATTCATATATTTACACAAGACCCTTATAGACCCGTAGAGATCCGGTACACAGCCTATACATCCCTGTTGACACAGGCCCCCCGGTCTCAGACAGACTGTTACACTGCACACATCTCATACACTGGTTAACGGGACCCTGACAACCTTACAGTCAGTCCCAATGGCAGTTACGGCCGCCTGGCACTATTTACATCCACGTAACATATACACAGGATAGCCTGTACATCACTTCACAGGATTTCAGTGCTCATTACACACAGAACATACGGGTCATTCACAGTCACACAGGGATCCGGGCACAGCTGGTGCACCTTGTTCAAACATAACAGTCTCTGACCCACGGCCAGGCTCTTCCTTGGCCTAGTTTCCCTTGGAGGAGTTCAGTCCATGCATACAGGCTGCTAAGGTGCTCACAGCCACTACACAGAGCTCCTGCTGCTCTATACTGCCCCCCACACATTCTAGGACACATATACTGGCATTGGTATATGACACTAGTCAGAACCAGGCCCAGACCCGGGTTTAGCTACCGGAGCTCCAGGGCAAGCCAGGCATCCACAAGGACTCCTCAGCACGTGTCTCCAGGTTACTAGCCGCTTCCAAGTCTGCCATCACAGGCCCAGACCTCCAGGCAAGCATCTGCACCAAACACGCCATCTCGAGCCCCTCCAGGGTCAGCCAATCTTTCCAACTGCAGGTGCTGCAAAACCCTTGACCTTATGGCCTCATGGCTTCACTCACACAGGAATTGGACTCATCTCTTCCAGAGGCTCTGCTCTGCTCTCTCTCACACACTGAATGGCCCAACCTCAAAATCTCCTAGTACTCAGCTCTAGGCAGCCCTTATCCAGCCTGCCACACCCACACCTGCAATGTAGTGTTTTCAATCAGCATAGCCTCCTGCACAGACCTCGCTGCTGTTAACCCTTTGTGTACTGCAAGGTCCAGCAATCCCCCGATTGCAGCAGGCCATGTGAGTCATGTCGGCCATGTCCCAGAGCGCCGGCATGCCTCACAATACCATGATTCTTCTATTTTCATATTCCGTTTCCAACCTATTAACTTTAGCGTTTTTTTCACTACTGCATTTATGTAAACTAGAAGCTTGGGCTGCTAAATGGCAAATGCGCTTTAATGGGGATAAATGTAAAGTCATGCACTTGGGCAGAGGAAACAAAAGGTATAATTATGTGCTTAATTGTAAAACACTGGGCAAAACTGTCACTGAAAAAGACCTGGGTGTATGGGTAGATGACAAACTCACATTTAGTGGCCAGTGTCAGGCAGCTGCTGCAAAGGCAAATAAAATAATGGGATGCATTAAAAGAGGCATAGATGCTCATGAGGAGAACATAATTTTACCTCTATACAAGTCACTAGTGCGACCACAATTAGAATACTGTGTACAATTCTGGTCTCCGTTGTACAAGAAAGACATAGCTGAACTAGAGCTTGTCCAGAAAAGAGCGACAAAAGTCATTAGAGGACTAAGGGGTCTGCAATACCAAGACAGGTTATTAAACTTGGGGTTATTTAGCTTGGAAAAACGAAGGCTTAGGGGTGATCTTATAATAATGTATAAATACATGAGGGGACAGTACAGAGACCTTTCTAATGATCTCTTTACTCTTAGGCCTGAGACGGGGACAAGGGGGCATCCTCTACGTCTGGAGGAAAGAAGGTTTAATCATAATCACAGACGCGGATTCTTTACTGTAAGAGCAGTGAGACTATGGAACTCTCTGCCACATGATGTTGTAATGAGTGACTCACTACTAACATTTAAGAAGGGCCTGGATGCCTTTCTTGAAAACTATAATATTACCAGTTATATATACTAGATTCTTTGATAGGGCGTTGATCCAGGGAATTAGTCTGATTGCCGTATCTGGAGTCAGGAAGGAATTTTTTTCCCCCAATGTGGAGCTTAGTGTTGCCACATGGTTTTTTTTTGCCTTCCTCTGGATCAACATGTTAGGCTATGGGTTGAACTAGATGGACTTAAAGTCTTCCTTCAACCTTAAAAACTATGTTACTATGTATTTAATCAAGATTGTTATTTTGTATGTGGTATTTACATTTGTATTTACATGATATTGTCTTTTCATTCAGGTTTACATAATCTGGGTGGCTTTTATACACATATACGTACATTTATCTCACCTTGTTTGTTCCAATTATTGTATGCACGTACAAATTGAAATTCATTGAAATACGAGGGGTCATTATGGTCCATAAGGTTTTAATTTGTGATATACCTACTAATCTCATATCTTGCATGTACAGTGCTGTGCAAATTAATTGGGACAAATCATTTTTTTAAGTAAAATCGTAAGTTGGTTACCAGTCAGTGATTCAAACCAGTTGTAACTGCTTTGAACAGGTGTGAGTGTACAACCTTGAGTAACAAAATGTGGTTTGACTGGTTTTAGTCAGAAAATAACAGCTAGCTGCCCCCTCAGCTTCAGTTGAGAGCTTGTTTCTGTGAGGAGTGGTTTAGTGTACTTTTTCCTTCAGCTTGATTTGTGCCTGTAAAAATGGATGTTACTCCACAGAAGAAGTCAAGAATTATTACTCTTAATGAACATACAAGTCTGACTGTAAGAGAAATCGCTTCCACCGTTGGTATTGGAAAATCTACCGTTTCAAGAATAATTTGCACACACAATGAAACTGGATTGTTTTCTCCAAAACGAAAAGGGAAATGTGGAAGAAAAAGGAAAACAACACCAAGAACTGATAAAACACTTATCAGAAATAGTAAAACTAATGCAAGAAAGACTTGCTTTGTCCCAATTAATTTGCACAGCACTGTATTTACTATATATTGGCCAATACAAAGGCTGGAGATTGTCTGTTATGTCCACTTTTTAAAAGATGTTATTACTCTTAGTAGGATCGTACTGTGACCTACATACATGGGATATTATACACGTATTTTTAAATATACTATAATATGATCCCAATAAGCATGAATAAATTATTAAAATACTTGGACCAGACTTTCCTTCAAATCATCTCAACACGACTTCATCCACATACTTCAATCAATGCAAAGGACATCTGACTGTGGGAAGTTCCCTTTATTTCACAATAGTTGGATTCTGGCCCTTGTTAAAGCACTTTTACTTCTATTACCTTTACAAATCATTTGTAAGGCATAGCTGAAACATGACAGTTTTTTATCATGTGCAACACATCTCTGTCTGACTGACTGCTGTTTTTAATGGAGAAATAAATGTGAAGTTTTATTACATACAGTTGTGGCCAAAAGTATTGATACCCCTGCAATTCTGTCAGATAATACTCAGTTTCTTCCTGAAAATGATTGCAATCACAAATTCTTTGGTATTATTATCTTCATTTAATTTGTCTTTAATGAAAAAACACAAAAAAGAATTGTCCTAAAGCCAATTTGGATATAATTCCACACCAAACATAAACATGGTGGTGGACAAAAGTATTGACACTGTTAGAAAAATCATGTGATGCTTCTCTAATTTGTGTAATTAACAGCACCTGTAACTTACCTGTGGCACTTAACAGGTGTTGGCAATAACTAAATCACATTTGCAGCCAGTTGACATGGATTAAAGTTGACTCCACCTCTGTCCTGTGTCCTTGTGTGTACCACATTGAGCATGGAGAAAAGAAAGAAGACCAAAGAACTGTCTGAGGACTTGAGAAACCAAATTGTGAGGAAGCATTAGCAATCTCAAGGCTACAAGTCCATCTCCAAAGACCTGAATGTTCCTGTGTCTACCCATGGCACTGTGGCTAACCTCCCTAGATGTGGACGGAAAAGAAAAATTGACGAGAGATTTCAACGCAAGATTGTGCGGATTGTGGATGAAGAACCTCAACTAACATCCAAACAAGTTCAATCTGCCCTGCAGTCCAAGGGTACAACAGTGTCAACCCATACTATCCGTCAGCGTCTGAATGAAAAGGGACTGTATGGTAGGATACCCAGGAAGACCCCACTTCTTACCCTGAGACATAAAAAAGCCAGGCTGGAGTTTGACAAAACTTACCTGAGAAAGCCTAAAACGTTTTGGAAGAATGTTCTCTGGTCAGATGAGACAAAAGTAGAGCTTTTTGGGCAAAGGCATCAACATAGAGTTTACAGGAGAAAAAAAAGAGGCATTCCAAGAAAAGAATTACGGTCCCTACAGTCAAATATGGCGGAGGTTCCCTGATGTTTTGGGGTTGCTTTGCTGCCTCTGGCACTGGACTGCTTGACTGTGTGCATGGCATTATGAAGTCTGAAGACTACCAACAAATTTTGCAGCATAATGTAGGGCCCAGTGTGAGAAAGCTGGGTCTCCCTCAGAGGTCATGGGTATTCTAGCAGGACAATGACCCAAAATACACTTCAAAAAGCACTTGAAAAGAGTTTCGGAGAAAGCACCGGAGACTGCTGAGGGGGCCAGCAATAAGTCCAGACCTGAATCCCATAGAACACCTGTGGAGAGATCTAATAATGGCAGTTTGGAAAAGGCATCCTTCAAATATCAGGGACCTGGAGCAGTTTGCCAAAGAAGAATGGCCTAAAATTCCAGCAGAGCATTGTAAGAAACTCATTGACGGTTACCGGAAGCGGTTGATCGCAGTTATTTTGGCTAAATGTTGTGCAACCAAGTATTAGGCTGAGGGTGCCAATACTTTTGTCTGGCTCATTTTTGGAGTTTTGTGTGAAATTATCAATGTTTTGCATTTTGTTTTATTCTCTTTTGTGTTTTTTTCATTGAAGATAAATTAAATGAAGATAATAATACCAAAGAATTTGTGATTGCAATCATTTTCAGGAAGAAACTGAGTATTATCTGACAGAATTGCAGGGGTGGCAATATTTTTGGCCACAGCTGTATATATTTTTAATCGTGTGATTGTCTCGATTGCTGGATGTTTCTTTCACTTTCACTGCCAAAAAGGTGTAGCCTCGGATGTGACTAGAGGCGTGGTCAAAAGTCCCTGTGTCAAGGTCGCCTTGCTCGCACCTGCCTTTTCAGCTTTCCCCATAAATTTTCAATAGGATTGAGACCAGGGCTTTGTGATGGCCACTTGAAAACATTGACTTTGTCATCCTTATGCCACTTTGTAACCAGTTTGGAAGTACGCCTCAGGTCATTGTCCGTTTGGAAGACCCATTTCTGGCCAAGTTTTAACTTCCTGGCTGATGTCTAGTGATGTTGCTTCAGTATTGCCACATAATCTTCTTTCCTCATGATGCCATCTATTTTGTAATGATATATATATATCAGCAAATAAGAGAGATGCAGCACTCACCAGAGATGATCTGTATCCATTTATTCACATATCCAAGTGCTGTACAGATCATCTCTGATGAGTGCCGCATCTCTCTTATTTGCTGATAATTACACTACAATTGTGTGCACCACCGTAAAAGAGGACAATATTGCAGCAGGCCACGTAAGTTTTTAACTCCTGTTTAACCCGAAAGTGCCCAGTTTTTCTCTTTTTTCTAATATATAGATAGATAGATAGATAGATAGATAGATAGATAGATAGATAGATAGATAGATAGATAGATAGATAACTAGAAAAAGTTCTCTGCAGCACTCAGCTACTACCAATGACGTACAATTGCTAACAAGCTATATGTATATGAGAAAAAAGTTTAAAAACTTACGTTTTTTCAAAAAACTCAAAAATCTTATCTTTTTATTTCTGAAGTTCTTGGTACATACATTGGCCAATGTCTGTTTGCTCATCGACTGCGACAAAGTGACTTCAGGTCCGATGAGTCCTACGCTGATATCCCTATCCTCCTTGTCCACCCCCCACCTCTCAGTGGGCAGACTCCATCTCGACCCTAGATCACCTGTGGTCAATGAGGGTGCAATTGCAGCATGGAGCCAGCAACTCCATATGATACAAAAAAGAGAAAAAAAAAACTGCACAGCACTCACAGACTAAATGTGAACTGGTGCTAGCAGGGACGCTGGGTCAAATAACTAGAAAAAGTTCTCTGCAGCACTCAGCTACTACCAATGACGTAGATAGATAGATAGATAGATAGATAGATAGATAGATAGATAGATAGATATCACATGCACCCTTTATCTCAGACCTCCTTTGTTACTTGGATTTCTACACTACTTTTCTTGCTGGATCGTGGGGCTGTTTCCTGTTATGTGTTCCTCACTTTGCACACACTGTGTTGCAGGTGACTGAAATGTATACAGGTCGGTGCATGCGCTGCTACTTCATATTCTGGCTACATGACTTACTAGGGACAGTAGTGATTGGACGGGGCCAATATTTCTGCAATTGCATGCTGTGATGGTGCCATTCATAGATGAAGGTAGGGTGCCAAAACTATATTTATGTATTATATTTCATTGTACATCCTGAGTTTTACCTGGTAGACTGTATGGCATTGCAAATTCAGGATATCCGTAAATAACTTGAATACCTATTATCCTCTTCTGCTAATTATGTTGACTGTTTTACTGTGATTTTCTTTCATAATAAAGTATATATTATATAGACATTGGTGTTATTACTATGCAGTGAGATATACATTTAATGCATGAGGCATTGGTCAGCATTTTGGCCCTCTGTAAATTGGTAGGTTATCAGTGGTTGTTTAATTGGTGTTTTGCACCTGTATTACCTTGGCCTTATTGCGGTGGGCTGCTGCATCTTGTAAGTGCTTTTCTTTTATTAGCTGTATTGATTAATATGTCTGCCTCTTTTTCAGCTATATTTTTTTCCGGTTATGATTGGTCAACATTAGTGATGAGCGAGTACTAAAATGCTCGGGTGCTCGAAGCTCGGGCCGAGCATCCCGAGATACTCGTGTACTCGGCCCGAGTAACGAGCCCAATGTTATCCTATGGGAGACACGAGTATTTTTATGAAATGACTGCCGGCTGCCTGGAAAAACCCTAAAAATGTCACAAAAGTCTCAGAAGAGTGCTGAAATGACATGGCAACACCATGGGGAAGACCCCTGGAAGCATTTCTCACACAAAAGTCACAGCTCTGAACAATGTTGTCCGAGTTTCACGCCAATTTTACGGAGTCTCCAGAAAACCTTCCAAAATGACACCAAAATGAATATTTAGGTTGGAAATGTTACGGGCACATACCCAATAGTGAGATACAGCTGGTGTATGTCACTTTTTGTGATTACATAAAAGATTTTACGTGAAAACATTGTGCGACACTCCGATGACCCTGACAAGAGACGTACATGAAGCCCTGTCTTGAAATAAAGTGCCCATTTTGAGGAACTGGGTCTATTGTAGTATCTTCCTTTGCAAGGGCAGTCAAAAATTGGGAGGTTCACCAATGCCCCTGGATACAGACATGCAGGATGGCCTGTAAACAAGAACTGGGTGTATTTTAGTATAGCCCTTTGGTCAGGGCAGCCAAAAATTGGGAGGTTCAACAATGACCCATGCTTACAGACATGTAGTAGGGCCTGTAACCCTCAAGTGGGTGTATTTTAGTATAGCCCTTTGGTCAGGGCAGCCAAAAATTGGGAGGCTCCTCTTTGTCCCTGGATAGAGACGTGCAGTAGGGCCTGTAACCCTCAAGTGGGTGTATTTTAGTATAGCCCTATGGTCAGGGCAGCCAAAAATTGGGAGGTTCAACAATGACCCATGCTTACAGACATGTAGTAGGGCCTGTAACCCTCAAGTGGGTGTATTTTAGTATAGCCCTTTGTTCAGGCCAGCCAAAAATTGGGAGGTTCAACAATGACCCATGCTTACAGACATGTAGTAGGGCCTGTAACCCTCAAGTGGGTGTATTTTAGTATAGCCCTTTGGTCAGGGCAGCCAAAAATTGGGAGGTTCAACAATGACCCAGGCTTACAGACATGTAGTAGGGCCTGTAAACCTCAAGTGGGTGTATTTTAGTATAGCCCTTTGGTCAGGGCAGCCAAAAATTGGGAGGTTCAACAATGACCCATGCTTACAGACATGTAGTAGGGCCTGTAACCCTCAAGTGGGTGTATTTTAGTATAGCCCTTTGGTCAGGGCAGCCAAAAATTGGGAGGTTCAACAATGACCCATGCTTACAGACATGTAGTAGGGCATGTAACCCTCAAGTGGGTGTATTTTAGTATAGCCCTTTGGTCAGGGCAGCCAAAAATTGGGAGGTTCAACAATGACCCATGCTTACAGACATGTAGTAGGGCCTGTAACCCTCAAGTGGGTGTATTTTAGTATAGCCCTTTGGTCAGGGCAGCCAAAAATTGGGAGGTTCAACAATGACCCATGCTTACAGACATATAGTAGGGCCTGTAACCCTCAAGTGGGTGTATTTTAGTATAGCCCTTTGGTCAGGGCAGCCAAAAATTAGGAGGCTCCACATTGTCCCTGGATAGAGACGTGCAGGAGGGCCTCAAAACATTTTTCACATTGAAAAGATGCGGGTATCCTGTCTTTGTAATGCCCATTCAAAAAGAATGGGCGTAACAATTTACCACTGGGGGTATACCTGAAACAACAGCCAAACTATTGTAACGGTCATCATGGTGGCACATGAGGAGAAGGAGGGGCAGTCCAGCGATTAGCCAAGGAATAGGAAGACGACGTGGTGGATGATCCAGTAGCTGACCCAACCTGGCAGGAGTATATGCAGAGCGAGGACAGCAGTGCACAGGGGGAGGGAGGCATAGCATCCCAACAGGCAGTACGAAGCAGGGTCGGGTACGCAGGCATAAGGCAGGCAACCGTTCCCCGGAACAACAACACGACACAAGGTGCCTGTGCAAATGTTAGGTCTTCCCGAGTCTAGCAGTATTTTCAGTTGGCTCCAGATGACTCTAAAAAGGCCATTTGCAAGACCTGCCATGCCAGCATCAGGAGGGGTACGAAAAGTAGCAGCCTGACCACCACCAGCATGATCAGGCACATGTCAGCCAAGCACCCAACTTTGTGGAAAGTACAACAGAGTCGAGGAGCGGTGCTTGCTGATGTCACTGCTACGTCTTTGCCTGTTGTGCGTGCGAGCCAATCCCCTGTCCATGCTGGCCGCGAACAAGCCTCCGGCCCTGCACCTGAAGTTGCCCACGTACAAATTACACCACCATCAAGCACGTCCTTGTCTCAGCGCAGTGTTCAATTATCCATTCAGCAAACATTTGAACGCAGGCGCAAATACGCTGCCAACGCCCCACATGCTACAGTCCTGAATGATCACATTTCGCGACTCATTGCGTTACAAATGTTGCCTTTCCGGCTGGTGTAGACGGAAGCATTCTGCGACCTGATGGCGGCTGCTGTCCCACGTTACTCGGTCCCCAGCCGCCACTATGTCTCCAGATGTGCCGTCCCCGCATTGCATAACCACGTGTCCAACATCATCACACGTGCCCTGAACAACGCTGATTCAGCCAAAGTCCACCTAATAATAATAATAATAATACAGCTTTATTTATATAGCGCCAACATATTACGCAGCGCTTTACAATGTAGGGTTAGAGTACAGAAAATATAATACAGTAAGTAATTACAGTAGAGAACAAATACAGTACAATAATTGGATACAAAACAATAGGCATTGAATCAATGTAAAAAAGAAAATACAAAAAATAAAGCAAGAAATGAAGGTGACCCTGCTCAAAAGAGCTTACAATCTACAACGGGATAGGGGTTGCACAAGGTACAGGGGCTTATTGCACTGATGGTCCAGGCATCTCGAGGAAATGGGGCATAGAACTAAGCTTACATGGATGGTCATTATACAGTGTGTGTAGAACTTTTTGGTTTGGTGGAGTTTGTAGAAGAGTAATGTCCAGAGGGATAGCCCACTACCTACAGTACAAAGGACTTCTATTAGGGAGTATGATAGGCCGCCTTAAAAAGATGCATTTTTTGGGATCGTCTGAAGCCATGCAAGTTGTGGATAGTCCTGATTTCTTTTGGTAAAGCATTCCAGAGGTTTGGTGCAGCTCTGGAGAAGTCTTGGAGCCGGGAGTGGGAGGATCGGATTATTACCGATGTCAGTCGAAGGTCATTTGAGGAACGTAGAGCGTGAGTGGGGTGATAGACAGAGATGAGGGAGGAGAGGTAGGGGGGTGCTGCACTGTGAATAGCTTTGTGGGTGATAAGAAGCAATTTGAATTTGATGCTGTAGTATACGGGCAGCCAGTGCAATGACTGGCACAGAGCAGAGGCATCTGAGTAACGATTGGCCAGATGGGTGATCCTGGCTGCTGCATTAAGGATGGACTGGAGAGGAGAAACTCTGGTGAGGGGGAGGCCGCTTAATAGAGAATTGCAATAGTAAAGGCGGTAATGGATTAGGGCCACGGTGAGGGTTTTTGTTGTTTACAGGGTGAGAAAGGGACGGACTCTGGAGATATTCTTCAAGTGTAAGTGACATGAGCGGACGAGACATTGTGTGTGGGAGGAGAAGGAGAGATCGGTGTCAAACATAACACCCAGACAACGAGCCTGCTGCCTAGGCGTTATCGTGGTGCCACAAACTGAGAGAGAGATGTCCGATTTAGGGAGGTTAGTGGATGGGGGGAGCAGAAGAAGTTCAGTTTTGGAAAGGTTTAGTTTCAAATAGAGAGTGGACATGATATTGGAAACTGCAGCTAGACAGTCATTGCTGTTCTTTAATACCGCAGGGGTAAGGTCAGGGGCTGAAGTGTATAACCACAGACATGTGGACAAGTGCTTGTGGGCAAGGCCGCTACATCTCCTTGACAAAACACTGGGTTAATATTGTGGAGGCTCTGACACAGTCTGATCGAGGGACGGAAACAGTCCTTCCCACACCAAGGATAGCAGGCCCTACCTCTGTCAGGGTTTCACCGACACTCTACAGCTCCGGAATGTCATGCTCTTCAGCCTCCTCCTCCTCCTCCTGCTCATCCTCATCCACTGTACCCTCCACACCAGTCCCAAGCTGGAAGCACTGCAGCACTGCCTCTGCGAAGCGGCAACAGGCTGTGCTGAAGCTAGTCTGCATAGGTGACAAACCCCACAATGAAGAAGAGGTGTGGACAGCTCTGAAACAGCAGGCAGATCACTGGCTCACACCTCTGAACCTAAAGCCAGGAAAGGTCGTGTGTGACAATGGACGGAACTTGGTGGCAGCTTTGAGGCGAGGACAGCTGACGCATGTTCCATGCGTGGCCCACGTGCTCAACCTGGTGGTTCAGAGGTTTCTAAAGTCATACCCAGAGCTGTCTGAACTGCTGGTAAAAGTTCGCCGTCTGTCTGCACATTTTCGCAAGTCACCTGCTGCTTCAGCCGACCTTGGCGGATTTCAGCGCCGTTAGCGTCTTACGGCCCACAGACTGGTGTGTGATGTCCTCACGCGTTGGAATTCAACTCTGCACATGTTGGTCAGGATATGTGAGCAGAAGAGGGCAGTTGTTGACTACCTGCATCACCTAAGCCGTCGGGAAATGGTTCAAACTCCACACATAACACCTGAGGAGTGGAGATGGATGTCCGACCTATGTACCGTCCTCCAAAACTTTGAGGACTCCACCCAGATGGTGAGCGGCGATGACGCCATTATTAGCGTCACCATACCACTACTCTGCCTTCTAAAACGGTCTCTGCTGAAAAACAAAGAGGATGCATTGCAGGCCGAGCGCGATGACTTGGAGCAAGAAACAGTAGTGGGTGTGGGTGAAAACACAGAGTCCAGCCTCATCTCATCACAACGTGCAGTGGAGGACTATGACGAGGAGGAGGAGGATGAAGACATGGAGCAACTCTCTGGCCAAATTGAGGATATGACATGCACACCAGTCATACCCTCGATTCAGCGTGGCTGGCCAGAGGACAGGGGAGATGAGGAGGAGGAGAGGAGGAGGACAGCATGTTCAGTCATCGTGTTGGTCTGGATACTAAAGTGATGGCTGTTAAGAGTCTGGCGCACATGGCTGACTTTATGGTAAGCTGCCTGCCTCGTGACCCTCGCGTTCAGAACATCTTGGCCGACAATCTGTACTGGTTGGCAACACTGTTAGACCCACGGTACAAGGAGAACTTTATGTCTGTCATTCCTGAGGCGGCGAGGTCAGCCAAAACGCAGCAGTTCCAGAAGGCCATAGTCACGGAAGTAGGCAAATCATTCCCCTCACAAAACGCTAGCGGCATAGGTCAGGAATCGGTGGACAACCAAGGCGTACGGCCAAGAGGGGCACAAGTCCAATCCGCCAAAGGTAGGGGAACAGTCTTTACGAGGTGGGACAGTTTTCTCAGCCCCTCACGTACCACAGCCCCTGAGGTGCGGGGTAGTGACACAAGAAATGCTAAGTTTGGTCAGATGCTGAAGGAGTACCTTGCCGATCGAACAACTGTACTGCGAGATTCCTCTGTGCCTTACAATTATTGGGTCTCCAAGCTGGACACGTGGCATGAATTGGCTCTCTACGCCTTGGAAGTCCTGGCCTGCACTGCCGCTAGCATTTTGTCACAGCGTGTTTTCAGTGCCGCAGGTGGAATCATTACTGATAAACGCAACCGCCTGTCAACTGAAAATGCTGACAGGCTGACTGAGATCAAGATGAACAAGGGTTGGATTGGGCCAGACTTCACCACACCACCAACAAATGACAACTGAATTTAAATTTTGTAATGGGAATTTGCCATGTACCTCCACTGACCCATGGGTACACACTTCTGGACTTCCGAGTGTCCAAGTGTGGGATCAGTAATGTCCGTGGACGTGCACTCAGCCAGTTGGTAGTAAGGAGGATCAGGTTGGGAAATGTGCGGTGCAGTATCACGGCTACTGACAATTGACCGTGTGGAAGACAGGGTGTTTGTGGAGGTGCCAATCAGACTTGAAGCATTATCCGCTATCCAAATAACAAGCTGTTGACACTAGTGTTGGTTCAAGAGCGTAGTACTGCAGCGGGCCCCAACAATTTGGGACAGGACGTGTGAGCGAGTAGATGTGCCACTTTCTTGTTGCGAAATTTGTGCTTGCACACGACCTCGGCCTCTGCCTGCACCACCATCACGTTCACCTCCTTGTTCCTTGCCAACGCCCTTGCGCATTTTGCTTGTATACAGCGACAACAGTCACAGGAGAGGATTTTAGTCCCTAACCTGTATCAAGGTATGACGTACACCAGTCTGGTGACTGTTCAGATCACAAGAGATTAGGATTTTAGTTCCCTAACCTGTATCAAGGTATGACGTACAACAGTCTGGTGACTTGAATGGTTTTAGGAGAGGATTTTAGTCCCTAACCTGTAGAAAGGTATGACGTACAACAGTGTGGTGACTGTTGAGATGACAAGAGTTAGGATTTTATTTCCCTAACCTGTATAAAGGGTATGACGTACAACAGTGTGGTGACTGTTGAGATGACAAGAGTTAGGATTTTAGTTCCCTAACCTGTATAAAGGTAGTACGTACACCTGTCTGGTGACTGTAATGGTTTCAAGAGAGGATTTTAGTCCCTAACCTGTATTAAGTTAGTACGTACACCTGTCTGGTGACTGTAATGGTTTCAGGAGACGATTTTAGTCCCTAACCTGTATTAAGGTAGTACGTACACCTGTCTGGTGACTGTTTTGATGACAACAGTTAGGATTTTAGTTCCCTAACCTGAATAAAGGTATGACGTACAACAGTGTGGTGACTGTTGAGATGACAAGAGTTAGGATTTTAGTTCCCTAACCTGTATAAAGGTAGTACGTACACCTGTCTGGTGACTGTAATGGTTTCAAGAGAGGATTTTAGTCCCTAACCTGTATTAAGGTAGTACGTACACCTGTCTGGTGACTGTAATGGTTTCAGGAGACGATTTTAGTCCCTAACCTGTATTAAGGTAGTACGTACACCTGTCTGGTGACTGTTTTGATGACAACAGTTAGGATTTTAGTTCCCTAGCCTGAATAAAGGTATGACGTACAACAGTGTGGTGACTGTTGAGATGACAAGAGTTAGGATTTTAGTTCACTAACCTGAATAAAGGTATGACGTACAACAGTGTGGTGACTGTTGAGATGCCAAGAGTTAGGATTTTAGTTCCATAACCTGTATAAACGTATGACGTACAACAGTGTGGTGACTGTTGAGATGACAAGAGTTAGGATTTTAGTTCCCTAACCTGTATAATGGGTATGACGTACAACAGTGTGGTGACTGCTGAGATGACAAGAGTTAGGATTTTAGTTCCCTAACCTGTATAAACGTATGACGTACAACAGTGTGGTGACTGTTGAGATGACAAGAGTTAGGATTTTAGTTCCCTAACCTGTATAATGGGTATGACGTACAACAGTGTGGTGACTGCTGAGATGACAAGAGTTAGGATTTTAGTTCCCTAACCTGTATAAACGTATGACGTACAACAGTATGGTGACTGTTGAGATGACAAGAGTTAGGATTTTAGTTCCCTAACTTGTAGAAACTTATGACGTACAACAGTGTGGTGACTGTTGAGATGACAAGAGTTAGGATTTTAGTTCCCTAACCTGTAGAAACGTATGACGTACAACAGTGTGGTGACTGTTGAGATGACAAGAGTTAGGATTTTAGTTCCCTAACCTGTAGAAACGTATGACGTACACCAGTGTGGTGACTGTTGAGATGACAATAGTTAGGATTTTAGTTCCCTAACTTGTAGAAACTTATGACGTACAACAGTGTGGTCACTGTTGAGATGACAAGAGTTAGGATTTTAGTTCCCTAACCTGTAGAAACGTATGACGTACAACAGTGTGGTGACTGTTATGGTTTGAAGAGAGGATTTTAGTCCCTAACCTGTATTAAGGTAGTACGTACACCTGTCTGGTGACTGTTTTGATGACAAGAGTTAGGATTTTAGTTCCCTAACCTGTATTAAGGTAGTACGTACACCTGTCTGGTGACTGTAATGGTTTAAAGAGAGGATTTTAGTCCCTAACCTGTATTAAGGTAGTACGTACACCTGTCTGGTGACTGTTTTGATGACAAGAGTTAGGATTTTAGTTCCCTAACCTGTATTAAGGTAGTACGTACACCTGTCTGGTGACTGTAATGGTTTGAAGAGAGGATTTTAATCCCTAAACTGTATTAAGGTAGTACGTACACCTGTCTGGTGACTGTTTTGATGACAAGAGTTAGGATTTTAGTTCCCTAACCTGTATTAAGGTAGTACGTACACCTGTCTGGTGACTGTAATGGTTTAAAGAGAGGATTTTAGTCCCTAACCTGTATTAAGGTAGTACGTACACCTGTCTGGTGACTGTTTTGATGACAAGAGTTAGGATTTTAGTTCCCTAACCTGTATTAAGGTAGTACGTACACCTGTCTGGTGACTGTAATGGTTTGAAGAGAGGATTTTAATCCCTAAACTGTATTAAGGTAGTACGTACACCTGTCTGGTGACTGTTTTGATGACAAGAGTTAGGATTTTAGTTCCCTAACCTGTATTAAGGTAGTACGTACACCTGTCTGGTGACTGTAATGGTTTCAGGAGACGATTTTAGTCCCTAACCTGTATTAAGGTAGTACGTACACCTGTCTGGTGACTGTAATGGTTTGAAGAGAGGATTTTAGTCCCTAACCTGTATTAAGGTAGTACGTACACCTGTCTGGTGACTGTTTTGATGACAAGAGTTAGGATTTTAGTTCCCTAACCTGTATTAAGGTAGTACGTACACCTGTCTGGTCACTGTAATGGTTTGAAGAGAGGATTTTAGTCCCTAACCTGTATTAAGGTAGTACGTACACCTGTCTGGTGACTGTTTTGATGACAAGAGTTAGGATTTTAGTTCCCTAACCTGTATTAAGGTAGTACGTACACCTGTCTGGTGACTGTAATGGTTTGAAGAGAGGATTTTAGTGCCTAACCTGTATTAAGGTAGTACGTACACCTGTCTGGTGACTGTAATGGTTTGAAGAGAGGATTTTAATCCCTAACCTGTATTAAGGTAGTACGTACACCTGTCTGCTGACTGTTTTGATGACAAGAGTTAGGATTTTAGTTCCCTAACCTGTATTAAGGTACTACGTACACCTGTCTGGTGACTGTAATGGTTTGAAGAGAGGATTTTAGTCCCTAACCTGTATTAAGGTAGTACGTACACCTGTCTGGTGACTGTTTGGATGACAAGAGTTAGGATTTTAGTTCCCTAACCTGTATTAAGGAAGTACGTACACCTGTCTGGTGACTGTAATGGTTTGAAGAGAGAATTTTAGTCCCTAACCTGTATTAAGGTACTAAGTACAAGAGTGTGGTGACTCTAATGGTCACAGAAAAGCTTGGATTCCAATCTGTATCACCCTGCCTATATCCTCCGAGATTAGTCCTGAGAAGGACTGTTCTGGTCACTGGAAATCTTGGACTCCGATCTGGATCACCCTGCCTATGTCCTCCTAGATTAGTCCTGAGAAGGACTGTTGTGGTCAGCAGCAGTTTGCAGCCCTGATCCGGATCTACCTATGAGGGCCGCAAATCTGTCCCTAATCAGCAGCAGACACTCTCCCTACACTCACTGTCTGGAAGGCTGTGTGCCGAGCACAGTGCGCCGGGACTTATAAAGGCTCGGTGACGCTGTGCAGGCCGGCCAATCACTGCTATACCACAACTAACAGGGCTGTGGCATTGCAGTGGTCTGTCAGCCAATCCCTGCACGTGGGCTGGCTCTCAAAAGAGCGCCAACATGGAGAGATGACGACCACGAGCACAGCACGAGTATCGCGAGATTACTCGGTGCTCGGCGAGTCGCCCGAGTACAGTGATACTCGTGCGAGTAACGAGTAGTGCCGAGCATGTTCGCTCAACACTAGTCAACATCATACAGGTGAAGAAGCACACACCTCACTGAAAACCCTCTAATAACACCAACTTAAACTTAACAAAGGTTAACTCATTAGCCGCCAAATACTTTGCTAATATCTCTGTATCTGAGAGATAAAATTGATTAAAAAAAAGTCTTAATCTGCTCAGCAGTCACATTGTTGGTCCATTTCAACATGAAAGGTTTGGTGAAAAGTTGAAAATCAAAATTCTCTATATCCACATAAGAATCCAAAAGTACGTAAATTGCATCTGTAATGTTTCATACTGAATTATTTATATTCTTATACATTAATGCTGAGTATCATACTCCTAATACAAACATATGCATATTTACATTTACCAGAGTAAAGGAGAGTAATATGGGACGCATCCAAAGTCAATTATTCTATATTTTACAGTTTAAAAGCTAAAGTGCAATTGCAGCAATATTTTTTTTAAAACTACCCGATATAGTATGTGTCATATGGAAAAGAGATCATGTTCCCTAATCAATATTAAATAAGTGAATCTGTGCCAGAGATGGTCTATCTTCCTGCACAATCAAGGATTTCGACACTTCAGATAAGGAGTGAAAAACAGGAGATTTCACATACAAATATCCAGTTTTTAATTTGGAAATCTCTTCAATATCCACTCTCTATTTTAATAAATCTCCAAACCATCTGGTGATATTTAATTGAGTTGCACGATAGCTTGACATATGAATGAAGGAATAAAGTGCCAATGCTTTCCCTTCATTTAACATTCTGCATCCGTATCTACCAGAGAAGTTAATATCTGCTTTCTAATGTCTGCTCGCCCATCTGTAATTACTTTTTGACTTTTTACACAATAATGTGTTTATAACATATATTTATATAGAAAAGTCAAAGTGCTTCCAAAAAGTCCAAGACCCTGGACAGCTTAGGTATATGCTGATGTGTGTAATATAATAATCAAGGACTTAAATGGGTATTCCCATCTCCAAGATCCTATCCCAATATGTTATAGGTGTAATAATATTATTTGCAAATATCTCCAATTACGAGGCTTGAATAAAAAGTAATGCCTTCTCCTTCGTATCTTGGGTTTTGGTGAGACTTTTTTAAATAAATCAAAATAATCCTTAGAATGTGCTCTTTAATTACTGATGTTAACGTTTCCACATAATCACCAGACAATTGGATACACTTCTGCCAACAATGAAAACGTTTTCTGAACCCATCACGGAAGAAGTCGACACTCTGTTTCCACAACTGGCCACCCACAGTCCTTTCAGCTTCTTCATCCGAGTTATAAGGATTTGTCCACAGATCTTCGTCCATTATCAGGAACAGATCTAAGTCAGTGCCAAATCTGGACTGTAAGGAGGATGCAGTATGATGGTGAGGATCAATCTCTCTCCTTTAAGTCGTCCGTCGTCATCATGCACAGATCGTCCGATAACCAAGCAAAGCTGTAATGTAACTTACATGTTATTGTGCAATGCCTATTATGCTTGCAATTTCTCTCTGAGTGATACTACGATAATCCGGAACCAGTTTGTCAAAGTTTTGCAGATTGAACTCAAAGGTTTCTTTCATTGGGCGTCCAACTCTTTTTTTGTCACCCGAGTCTGATATTCCCACCTCATCATCTTTAAACCCACTTGCCCAATGGCGCACAATGCTCACATCAACACAAGTTCCATATACAGCTTGCATTCTGTGATAAATTTCCTTTGGCAGTGAGTGGTGACTTTAGCTGTCAAGAATTCAATGACAGCACGTTGCTTAAATTGCATTGACCGACCATTTGAGTAAGGTGCTATTATTTACACTGTAACAACACAACCATTCATTGTTAAAGCTTCCTGCCAACTGGAGCTGTAGAGGAGAGTCTACTAAACAGTCCAGTACCTACCGCATACCAGTTCAGTTATCTGCTGTGAAGTTACAAATGTGGAGGCATTCATTTTCATTCAACCCTTACAATAATGTAGTATAGTTCTCTTGATTAGCTATGGCACTTACTTTATATGCAAGACATTACAGCAACATAAGAATCCACGGTTAAAGCCACTAACAACTGACTAACTATCCCTCTATGAGTGGTCCTAACCACGGACACCTAAGGGCTATGGGCACTCCGTACTCCTGCTCGAATATCTGATTTCTTCTTACATTTAGTGCCAACTCTGCCTCTCCGGTGATGCTCTGAGCTTTTATATTTTGCTACTGTGGCACAACCATCACCTGAAATTTCGCTGTCTTGAAACTCTTCCTTTGAGAAGTCACTCTTGTTGAACACCTATTCTGAGTAGTTACCTTAGCCAGTGGAGGGCATTGCTTTTCCACATACATTGCTAGACATACTTATATGTGCTGTCACTTGCTCCCACTTCCTTAAAAATCAGTTCAAGTCTGTGAGAGCTTTGTTCTGTCCTCATCCTGACTCTCATAGAGATGTATTGAGACCTTGTGATATAACTACTGAATTTCGGCCAGTCAAAACTTACAGCCATAAGATGGTGCCGCAGACTTGGCGCGATGTTGGTTAAAGGTGCAGCCACTGGAAGATGAGTATAAGACAGGGGGCAGTTAACTTAGGTTTAAAGCATCACCCCGCAACTAGAAAAATTCTTTTGCACTTTTAACTTTAAGTAATATTTATTTATCTATCTTTCTAGCCATTCTTAATGCAGCAGCCAGGGTCACCTATCTGGCTAATCATTACTCGGATGCTTCCGCTCTTTTCCAGTCATTGCACTAGCTGCCCGTACATTATGGGAGCTAATTCAAATTGCTTGTTCTCACACCCAAAGCTCTTCACAACACAACACCTTCCTACATCTTAGTTTTATAAATTTTAAGGTCAAAGGTAGACTTGAAAATCTAAAATAGGGGTGAGAATGCACAAAATAGGGTCTTATCCTTTAGGAGACAGGTTTCAAGTGGTGAAATATAGGAACTGCTCACCTGATAAGTAGTGTTGAGCGAGCATGCTCGGCACTACTCGGTACTCGCACGAGTATCACTGTACTCGGGCGACTCGCCGAGCACCGAGTAATCTCGCGATACTCGTGCTGTGCTCGTGGTCGTCATCTCTCCATGTTGGCGCTCTTTTGAGAGCCAGCCCACGTGCAGGGATTGGCTGACAGACCACTGCAATGCCACAGCCCTGTTAGTTGTGGCATAGCAGTGATTGGCCGCCCTGCACAGCGTGACCGAGCCTTTATAACTCCCGGCGCGCTGTGCTCGGCACACAGCCATCCAGACAGTGAGTGTAGGGAGAGTGTCTGCTGCTGATTAGGGACAGATTTGCGGCCCTCATAGGTAGATCCGGATCAGGGCTGCAAACTGCTGCTGACCACAACAGTCCTTCTCAGGACTAATCTAGGAGGACATAGGCAGGGTGATCCAGATTGGAATCCAAGCTTTTCTGTAACCATTAGAGTCACCACACTCTTGTACTTAGTACCTTAATACAGGTTAGGGACTAAAATCCTCTCTTCAAACCATTACAGTCACCAGACAGGTGTACGTACTACCTTAATACAGGTTAGGGACTAAAATCCTCTCTTCAAACCATTACAGTCACCAGACAGGTGTACGTACTACCTTAATACAGGTTAGGCACTAAAATCCTCTCTTCAAACCATTACAGTCACCAGACAGGTGTACGTACTACCTTAATACAGGTTAGGGAACTAAAATCCTAACTCTTGTCATCAAAACAGTCACCAGACAGGTGTACGTACTACCTTAATACAGGTTAGGGACTAAAATCCTCTCTTCAAACCATTACAGTGACCAGACAGGTGTACGTACTACCTTAATACAGGTTAGGGAACTAAAATCCTAACTCTTGTCATCAAAACAGTCACCAGACAGGTGTACGTACTACCTTAATACAGGTTAGGCACTAAAATCCTCTCTTCAAACCATTACAGTCACCAGACAGGTGTACGTACTACCTTAATACAGGTTAGGGAACTAAAATCCTAACTCTTGTCATCAAAACAGTCACCAGACAGGTGTACGTACTACCTTAATACAGGTTAGGGACTAAAATCCTCTCTTCAAACCATTACAGTCACCAGACAGGTGTACGTACTACCTTAATACAGGTTAGGGAACTAAAATCCTAACTCTTGTCATCTCAACAGTCACCACACTGTTGTACGTCATACGTTTATACAGGTTAGGGAACTAAAATCCTAACTCTTGTCATCAAAACAGTCACCAGACAGGTGTACGTACTACCTTAATACAGGTTAGGGACTAAAATCCTCTCTTCAAACCATTACAGTCACCAGACAGGTGTACGTACTACCCTAATACAGGTTAGGGAACTAAAATCCTAACTCTTGTCATCTCAACAGTCACCACACTGTTGTACGTCATACGTTTATACAGGTTAGGGAACTAAAATCCTAACTCTTGTCATCTCAACAGTCACCACACTGTTGTACGTCATACGTTTATACAGGTTAGGGAACTAAAATCCTAACTCTTGTCATCTCAACAGTCACCACACTGTTGTACGTAATACGTTTATACAGGTTAGGGAACTAAAATCCTAACTCTTGTCATCTCAACAGTCACCACACTGTTGTACGTCATACGTTTATACAGGTTAGGGAACTAAAATCCTAACTCTTGTCATCTCTACAGTCACCACACTGTTGTACGTCATACGTTTATACAGGTTAGGGAACTAAAATCCTAACTCTTGTCATCTCAACAGTCACCACACTGTTGTACGTCATACGTTTATACAGGTTAGGGACTAAAATCCTAACTCTTGTCATCTCAACAGTCACCACACTGTTGTACGTCATACGTTTATACAGGTTAGGGAACTAAAATCCTAACTCTTGTCATCTCAACAGTCACCACACTGTTGTACGTCATACGTTTTATACAGGTTAGGGAACTAAAATCCTAACTCTTGTCATCTCAACAGTCACCACACTGTTGTACGTCATACGTTTATACAGGTTAGGGAACTAAAATCCTAACTCTTGTCATCTCAACAGTCACCACACTGTTGTACGTCATACGTTTATACAGGTTAGGGAACTAAAATCCTAACTCTTGTCATCTCAACAGTCACCACACTGTTGTACGTCATACGTTTATACAGGTTAGGAAACTAAAATCCTAACTCTTGTCATCTCTACAGTCACCACACTGTTGTACGTTATACGTTTATACAGGTTAGTGAACTAAAATCCTAACTCTTGTCATCTCAACAGTCACCACACTGTTGTACGTCATACGTTTATACAGGTTAGGGAACTAAAATCCTAACTCTTGTCATCTCAACAGTCACCACACTGTTGTACGTCATACGTTTATACAGGTTAGGGAACTAAAATCCTAACTCTTGTCATCTCAACAGTCACCACACTGTTGTACGTCATACGTTTATACAGGTTAGGGAACTAAAATCCTAACTCTTGTCATCTCAACAGTCACCACACTGTTGTACGTCATACGTTTATACAGGTTAGGGAACTAAAATCCTAACTCTTGTCATTCTACAGTCACCACACTGTTGTACGTCATACGTTTATACAGGTTAGGGAACTAAAATCCTAACTCTTGTCATCTCAACAGTCACCACACTGTTGTACGTCATACGTTTATACAGGTTAGGGAACTAAAATCCTAACTCTTGTCGTCTCAACAGTCACCACACTGTTGTACGTCATACGTTTATACAGGTTAGGGAACTAAAATCCTAACTCTTGTCATCTCAACAGTCACCACACTGTTGTACGTCATACGTTTATACAGGTTAGGGACTAAAATCCTAACTCTTGTCATCTCAACAGTCACACACTGTTGTACGTCATACGTTTATACAGGTTAGGAACTAAAATCCTAACTCTTGTCATCTCTACAGTCACCACATGTTGTACGTATACGTTTATACAGGTTAGGGAACTAAAATCCTAACTCTTGTCATCTCAACAGTCACCACACTGTTGTACGTCATACGTTTATACAGGTTAGGAACTAAATCCTAACTCTTGTCATCTCAACAGTCCCACACTGTTGTACGTCATACGTTTATACAGGTTAGGGAACTAAAATCCTAACTCTTGTCATCTCAACAGTCACCACACTGTTGTACGTCATACGTTTATACAGGTTAGGAACTAAAATCCTAACTCTTGTCATCTCTACAGTCACCACACTGTTGTACGTCATACGTTTATACAGGTTAGGGAACTAAAATCCTAACTCTTGCACTCAACAGTCACCACACTGTTGTACGTCATACGTTTATACAGGTTAGGGAACTAAATCCTAACTCTTGTCATCTCAACAGTCACCACACTGTTGTACGTCATACGTTTATACAGGTTAGGGAACTAAATCCTAACTCTTGTCATCTCAACAGTCACCACACTGTTGTACGTCATACGTTTATACAGGTTAGGGAACTAAAATCCTAACTCTTGTCATCTCACAGTCACACACTGTTGTACGTCATACGTTTATACAGGTTAGGGAATAAATCTAACTCTTGTCATCTCAACAGTCACCACACTGTTGTACGTCATACGTTTATACAGGTTAGGGAACTAAAATCCTAACTCTTGTCATCTCAACAGTCACCACACTGTTGTACGTCATACGTTTATACAGGTTAGGGAACTAAAATCCTAATCTTGTCATCTCAACAGTCACCACACTGTTGTACGTCATACGTTTATACAGGTTAGGGAACTAAAATCCTAACTCTTGTCATCTCACAGTCACACACTGTTGTACGTCATACGTTTATACAGGTTAGGGAATAAATCCTAACTCTTGTCATCTCAACAGTCACCACACTGTTGTACGTCTACGTTTATACAGGTTAGGAACTAAAATCCTAACTCTTGTCATCTCAACAGTCACCACACTGTTGTATCTACTTTATAAGTTAGGAACTAAATCCTAACTCTTGTCATCTCAACATCACCACACTGTTGTACGTCATAGTTTATACAGGTTAGGGAACTAAAATCTAACTCTTGTCATCTCAACAGTCACCACACTGTTGTACGTCATACGTTTATACAGGTTAGGGAACTAAATCCTAACTCTTGTCATCTCAACAGTCACCACATGTTGTACGTCATACGTTTATACAGGTTAGGGAATAAAATCCTAACTCTGTCATTCAACAGTCACACATGTTGTAGTCATACGTTTATACAGGTTAGGAACTAAAATCTAACTCTTGTCATTCAACAGTCACCACATGTTGTACGTCATACGTTTATACAGGTTAGGGACTAAAATCCTAACTCTTGTCATCTCAACAGTCCCCACACGTTGTACGTCATACGTTTATACAGGTTAGGGAACTAAAATCCTAACTCTTGTCATCTCAACAGTCACCACACTGTGTACGTCATACGTTTATACAGGTTGGAACTAAAATCCTAACTCTTGTATCTCAACAGTCACACATGTTGTACGTCAACTTTATACAGTTAGGAACTAAAATCCTAACTCTTGTATCCACGTCAATTGACGTAACGTTAAGTTACTGCACCAAAACACGTTGACGTATACGTTTAACAGGTTGGAACTAAATCCTAATTGCACTCAACTCCACCTGTGCATACGTTTATACAGGTTAGGGAACTAAAATCCTAACTCTTGTCATCTCAACAGTCACCACACTGTTGTACGTCATACGTTTATACAGGTTAGGGAACTAAAATCCTAACTCTTGTCATCTCAACAGTCACACATGTTGTACGTCATACGTTATACAGGTTAGGACTAAAATCCTAACTCTTGTCATCTCTACGTAACCACACTGTGTACGTCAACGTTTATACAGTTAGGAACTAAAATCCAACTTTGTCATCTCACAGTCACCACATGTTGTAGCATAGATAAGTTTGGCAACTAAAATCTAATCTGTCATCTCCGTCACAACTGTTGTAGTCTACGTTTATACAGGTTAGGGAACTAAATCCTAACTCTTGTCATCTCAACAGTCACACACTGTTGTACGTCATACGTTTATACGGTTAGGGAACTAAAATCCTAACTCTTGTCATCTCAACAGTCACCACACTGTTGTACGTCATACGTTTATACAGGTTAGGGAACTAAAATCCTAACTCTTGTCATCTCAACAGTCACCACACTGTTGTACGTCATACGTTTATACAGGTTAGGGAACTAAAATCCTAACTCTTGTCATCTCAACAGTCACCAACTGTTGTACGTCATACGTTGTATACAGGTTAGGGAACTAAAATCCTACTCTTGTCATTCAACAGTCACCACATGTTGTACGTATCGTGTTATAACAGGTTAGGCAACTAAAATCCTAACTCTTGTCATCTCACAGTCACCACATGTTGTACGTCATAGCGTTTATACAGGTTAGGAACGTAAAATCCTACTCTTGTCATCTCAACAGTCACCACACTGTTGTACGTCATACGTTTATACAAGTTAGGGAACTAAAATCCTAACTCTTGTCATCTCAACAGTCACCACACTGTTGTACGTCATACGTTTATACAGGTTAGGGAACTAAAATCCTAACTCTTGTCATCTCAACAGTCACCACACTGTTGTACGTCATACCTTGATAGAGGTTAGGGACTAAAATCCTCTCCTGTGACTGTTGTCGCTGTATACAAGCAAAATGCGCAAGGGCGTTGGCAAGGAACAAGGAGGTGAACGTGATGGTGGTGCAGGCAGAGGCCGAGGTCGTGTGCAAGCACTAATTTCGCAACTAGAAAGTGGCACATCTACTCGCTCACACACGTCCTGTCCCAAATTGTTGGGGCCCGCTGCAGTACTACGCTCTTGAACCAACACTAGTGTCAACAGCTTTTTATTTGGATAGCGGATAATGCTTCTAGTCTGATTGGCACCTCCACAAACACCCTGTCTTCCACACGGTCAATTGTCAGTAGCCGTGATACTGCACCGCACATTTCCCAACCTGATCCTCCTTACTACCAACTGGCTGAGTGCACGTCCACGGACATTACTGATCCCACACTTGGACACTCGGAAGTCCAGAAGTGTGTACCCATGGGTCAGTGGAGGTACATGGCAAATTCCCATTACAAAATTTAAATTCAGTTGTCATTTGTTGGTGGTGTGGTGAAGTCTGGCCCAATCCAACCCTTGTTCATCTTGATCTCAGTCAGCCTGTCAGCATTTTCAGTTGACAGGCGGTTGCGTTTATCAGTAATGATTCCACCTGCGGCACTGAAAACACGCTGTGACAAAATGCTAGCGGCAGTGCAGGCCAGGACTTCCAAGGCGTAGAGAGCCAATTCATGCCACGTGTCCAGCTTGGAGACCCAATAATTGTAAGGCACAGAGGAATCTCGCAGTACAGTTGTTCGATCGGCAAGGTACTCCTTCAGCATCTGACCAAACTTAGCATTTCTTGTGTCACTACCCCGCACCTCAGGGGCTGTGGTACGTGAGGGGCTGAGAAAACTGTCCCACCTCGTAAAGACTGTTCCCCTACCTTTGGCGGATTGGACTTGTGCCCCTCTCGGCAGTACGCCTTGGTTGTCCACCGATTCCTGACCTATGCCGCTAGCGTTTTGTGAGGGGAATGATTTGCCTACTTCCGTGACTATGGCCTTCTGGAACTGCTGCGTTTTTTTTTTTTTTTTGTAACATATTTTTTTGAGTTTTCAGTATGGTAACAAATAAATAGACCAATAAACAAATAAACAATTAAACAATCCATCCCCCCTCCCCCCAACCT
This sequence comes from Allobates femoralis, assembly GCA_033576535.1. NCBI lineage: Eukaryota > Metazoa > Chordata > Amphibia > Anura > Aromobatidae > Allobates > Allobates femoralis. The sequence goes on from JARQOC010000378.1 coordinate 43,229, forward strand.
CAGCCACCCTTGAGTTCAGCCGAAAGTACTAGAGTTCAGTTCAAAACATACGGCGATAAACCATGTGCATGAACAGTACTGAGTATTGACCTTGGACCTCAGTAGATGTAGTACCCCAAGAAGGTAGGTTGTCACTCCTGGTCTGCTCCATCCGGGGTTGTAGATATCTGAAGCCCACCCAAAGACCCCTGCAACTCTCCCAACAGATACCATGGTGATTGCACGAATGGAAGAACCACTGCTCGAAGCTCAGTAGGAGAGAGCTTGGATAGTATAAACCCTCCCATGTTTCGAAGAACTTCCCTGTCAGTGTGTTTTTATCTCTCGCAGCTTCTAGACTTTCTATATGCATTACAGCCTTCAAATCCTTGAGTATGCCTGACATACTTGGGACGTGCTCCGAGAGCCAGTTGCGGAGAAGCAATCGCTTGGTGACCATTGCCAGTATATGAAGTATTCGGGCAGATTTGCCATTCCATACCCCAGACGCCGGGAAATGGAGAAGCCAGGCCAATATGTCCATTGTGACATGTGTATTTATAATCTCCCTCGCCAGGGTTTCAACCCGCTTCCACAAATTCTGTACTTCCCCACACAACCATAGACCATGCACCATATCTGTTTTTGACTGGCCACATTTCGGGCAATTTTGTTGCCTGTCTGGAAATCCTGCAGTTGGAGGTAAAGTAAAACCATATATCGCCCTATGAATGATTCTATATTGCACATCTCTCCATCTTTCGTTGATTATATTCTTCCTCATAACCTCCCATCCTCTTCTAATCACATCTCCAATATCTGATCTAGGTATATACTTGGACCACCCGCTAAATGTGGTGTCTTCCCTCATAGTTAAGGTCGTTTCCCTCAAGCTGTTGTAGATGTACGACACATTAATGGTCAAAGGATCTGATCCCAACCAGTCATCCCATACCGAGGGTCTGCATTCCTGAGAAACATTATGAAGATGGCGTAAAACATGGTGATGCAACTGCCTGTATTGTATGATGTGGAAATGACCTAACTGGAATTTCTCCAGGACCTCTAATTCCGTCATCCACCGCCCATCTTGTTTGTGGATGAGGTCTCCCAGTGTTCGAACCCCCTTCTCTGACCAGGCTGCAAATAAAGCATTTTCTCTGCCCAAGCTAAACCCTACGTGTCTCCAAGGGTTTAAGATATTTAGACGTTTTCCACGCCATCGTCAACTTCTTTCTAACCGCTTTCCAGCACATGGCCGTGTCCCTATAGATGATTGTGTTCTTTAAGGTCTTGGGCACCTTGGACCATGATGAATGTAGTAAACTAGCCGGTTCCCAGGGTCTACACCTCGCAGCCTCGGCTGTATAATTAGAGTATCTGCTAGTCCCCCTGAGCCAGTGAATAACATGGCGCAGTAGGCAAGCTAAGTTATAGCCCCTGACATCCGGGAAGTTCAGTCCCCCCTCTCGTTTCGGGAGCATCAGGGTACGACTGGCTATCCTAGACCTTTTTCCCCTCCAGAGAAAGTTGGAGAACGCTGCGTTGAGTTTATGAACGTCCGCTTTCTTAAGCAACAGTGGTATAGTTTGCAGCGGATACATAAGTCTGGCGAAACTAACCATTTTAATTAGATGGCACCTTCCCAGAAGAGTCAACGGCAGACCTCTCCACCTCTCCAATTCTCGAGTTATTTTAGTATTTAATGGGGTGAAGTTCAGGCTATATATAAGATTAGTGTTGCTGCTAAGAATGATACCCAGATATTTTATGTGATGAGACTTTACTCGGATACCCTCCATCTCTCCTGCTGGTCCACCCCCCTCTCTCCCTGGTCTGTGATGTGGTGTCCCTAGACGTAGTATCTCACATTTAGCCTTGTTGAGCCTAAAGCCCGAAAATGTTTCAAAGGTATGAAGATGTTGAAGTAGTGTACCTAAGTCTCTTTCCGGTCTATTCATATATATAATGACGTCATCTGCAAATAGTGCTGATTTCAACACTACCCCTCCCACATCAATACCCTCATGTGAACTAGGACCATTCAAGTATCGTGCTAGAGGTTCAATGGCCAAATTGAAGAGCAAGGGCGAAAGAGGGCATCCCTGTCTCGTCCCCCTCTCCAGAGGGAAGGGGGCGGACAAAAAGCCGGGGGTGCATATTCTTGCGCTCGGGTTCTCATATAATAGCCTTAAAAATGTCCTGAATGCCCCCTGTAAACCTATCTTATCCAGGACTAAGTGCAGCCACGGCAAATTGACACTGTCGAACGCCTTTTCGGCGTCCAACAGTACCAACGCCGGACGGTCGGGATGTAAATTCTCACGATGACTCACGGTATCCAATACCAGCATGGTTTGTCTGATATTGCCCACCGCCGATCTGCCCCTGACAAATCCCGCCTGTTGAGGGTCAATAAGAGATGGAAGTAGTCCTGCCAGGCGATCTGCCATTATTTTGGCCATAATCTTTAGATCCTGATTAATCAGGGAGATGGGGCGATAGCTGGACGGGTCAGGTGAGCCCACGTTACCTTTCGGCAGTAGCTTAATATGTGCTGTGTTAGTGTAATTCGAGATACTATCACCCGCGAGAATGCCGTTGAATAGAGAGACTAGGCATGGGGCCACCTTGTCACACAGAGATTTGTAGTAGTCTCCAGTGAAACCATCTGGACCCGGTGCCTTATGAGCACCAAGGTTCTTGATGGTCGCTTGAACTTCAGTTAGAGATATCTCAGCGTTCAAGCTAGCCAAGTCATCTTCTGTGAGACCAGGCAAGGAGACCCTCTCAAGCCACTCCCTTCCCGCCTCCATCTCATGGTGCCCCGGGCCCTGCTTATACAGTTTAGCAAAGAATTCCCCTAAATGAGAGTTGATGTCTTTTGGGTCATGTAGTGTATTTCCTTCAAAATCTAATAAAGAGGTAAATGTCGTGGGCTTAGTTTTGCCTCTGGCCAAGTTAGCCAATATCCTCCCCGCCTTGTCACCAAATCTATAGAGATCCACCTCCCATTGATCTTTACTCCACATTTCTCTCCGTTTAGCCCATACATCAAATTCCCTCTTAGCTCCCAGCCATTCCTCTTTCAATGTCGGTGAAGGATTGTTTTGAAATTCCTTATGTGCATCTCTCACTTTGTTGCTGGCTAATTGAAACTGAGTAAATGTTCTTTTCTTTTGAGTGCTAGTATAAGCCAATATTTTCCCCCTCATCACCGCTTTGCTTGTCTCCCAATATAGTTTAGGATCTGTCACATGGGTTGCGTTGTTAAGAGCGAAGTCAGACCACCACTCCCCCAAGAGTCTGTCAAAGTTACTGTCCTTTCTCAAGTAAGATGGGAAGCGCCATATAAAGTCAGATCCCCTTGGATGCTCATCACGTATTTCCATTACCACAGGGTTGTGATCAGAGATAACCATAGGTTCAATGTTTATTTTGACCACTCTAGATAGCAATTGATTGCTGATCAGAAATAGATCTAGGCGTGACCACGACCCATGGGCATGGGAGAAGTGAGTAAATTCTTGTTCAGTGGGGTAGTGCAATCGCCACACATCATGTAGGGCCAGTCCCTCAGCTAGTGTCTGTAGCAAGCCTGACGTCTGCCCATCTAGATTAGAAACGGTCGCCGTCTTTTCACTTCGTCGGTCAGCGCCTTCAAAGAACACTGAATTGAAGTCTCCCCCCACTATCCTAAGGTGCTCTGTGTCCTCTAATAGTTTTACCTGTAGTTGGGAAAAAAAAGCATCTTGTGACTGGTTGGGAGCATATATATTAGTAACACTAAACCGCCCAGTCGGGCTATCTATAACCAATCGCACATATCTACCTTCATCATCTTTGGTCTCGGAGACTATAGTGTAAGGGAAATTTTTATGAATCAGTACCAGTACTCCCGCCTTCCTCCCTATTGCTCCTGATCCATATACCGCCCCCACCCAGAGTCTATGCATCCTAAAAAATTCCGTATCTTGGAGATGTGTCTCCTGAAGTAGAGCTATGTCCACTTTCAACCTCTTAAGATGATTAAGTATCATGGAACGTTTCTCCGGTGACCTAAGGCCCTTAACGTTCCAGGACAGTAGATTAACCATTATCAATTGTCATTGGGTGGGTCATAGTCAACGCCATCATGTTTCGAGAGGACTCCATCCGTACAACACATAACAAACAGAGTATATACAGTGGCTGAAACTTCAAGATCACCCAAACCCTATAACCCCAACAGCTTTTTAACAGGTGGCTAAGAGGCCACATCCCAACCCCCGTACCCACATAAAACCCCCTTATCACCTGACTTTTCCCAAACCAACAGTTCCCCAAATACAAGTTATGGACTTCCATATTCTGAAGGGCGCTCTCCTTTTCAGCTCCCGCCCTGTGACTCCAGTATGCAGGAAGATAAGTAATATCGTGCACTAAAGTCTATTATCACATATCGTCAGTGTTATACCGTATCATATCGTACCCCCCGCATCTGGCGAGGCGTCCGGGTTGAACGCCACTAAACCGTCCAGGCCAGGGCTTAGGGTTTAGGAGTTCTGACAACAATCATCTCCGGTATAAAAGTATTGAAAAAATAGTAAAAGAAAAAGGGAAAAAAAATCACCAAATCAGGACTCCTCTCGATTGTCCTCCACTAGTGATCCATTTGTCCCTGAAGGACGCCTTCTCCCTTCACTACCATCACGTCGCACAGTCCTTTGCTCCTTCGGGGAGTTAGATCCCGGACTTCCCCTCCCAGCCGACCAGCGAGGAGAGTCCTCTCTAGCCATTGGGGTCCCTGGGCGAAGATCCTCATTGTCTCTCCGGGCTCCTGAATGTCGGCTCCGTTGTCCTCCGTCATGACTTCCCACCGGGCTCCGTTGTGTCAGGCTCCTGATGGCCTCCCCGGGCTGTGGTGCACCCTGATGGAACCGTCAGGACCCCTGTACTTTAATACGGCTGGATATAGTAGCTGAAAGCGTATATTGCGCTTGTAAAGTATACTGCATGCTTCCCCAAAGGCTCTCCGTTTCTTTGCCACTTCAGGAGAGTAATCACCAAATAGCAGAACCTTATGTCCACGAAGTATCAGTGGGGCCCTCAAGCTCTTATATGCGCGCAGAAGGTTTTCCTTGTCCCTGTAGTTTAAGTAGCGAGCAATAGCCTGTCGTGGCTTCACTTTCTCTTGGGCCGCTGTGCTCGCTTTGGCGGGACGGTCTGATGGGGGACCTATCCGGTGTGCCCTTTCCACCATACAGGAGCCCCTGCTTCCGAGAATCTGGGGGAGTTCAGTCTCAAAGATATCTAGCAGGGCCGTGGGGGTGATGGACTCAGGGAGCCCTATCAGTCGCAGGTTGTTCCGGCGAGACCGGTTCTCCAGGTCCTCCAATTTATTAATTGTGCGTTCTTCCCTATCCTTGTATTCTGAGACTTGTTGTTCCAGCCATGTCACCCTGTCTTCAGCATCTGACACTCTCTGCTCCAGTGCTGTTATTCTGGCCTCTTGAGCTGCAGACTCCTCTCTAATGTCAGTGAGGGAATCTTGCAGCAGCTCCTGTACTAAAGCCCTGAAAGTCTGCTTCAGCTCTCCCACCAACTGTGCTGAGACTTCTGTGGCCAGCAACTTATAGTCAATGGTGTGTTCAGGATTCAGCCCCTCCGCCTGCTCCTTAGTCTCACCTCTCCCACTGCTGCTCCGGCCAGGATGGACACTGGGATCTTTCCCCTGCGAACGGGGCTGTTTACACGCCGCCTCCTTGCCTCTGCTTCCTACTCCGCTCTGCGCCATCTTGGAGGGGGGCCCGGAGTTTCTCGTCGCCATCCCCGCCGTTACCCGCCTGGTGCCGGTGCTCCGGAGCCACCGATGCATGCAGGGGTAGTATGAGAATAGGGGAGCGTGACTCCGGTAGCGTTTGGCGGCGGATTCTCGCCTTTGAATCGGGTGTGGAGTCACGGGCTCTGGGAGCTCAGTCCCTTCCTCCCTCTCCCATCAGGCCGGAAACCGGAAGTCAACTGCTGCGTTTTGGCTGACCTCTCCGCCTCAGGAATGACAGACATAAAGTTCTCCTTGTACCGTGGGTCTAACAGTGTTGCCAACCAGTACAGATTGTCGGCCAAGATATTCTGAACGCGAGGGTCACGAGGCAGGCAGCTTACCATAAAGTCAGCCATGTGCGCCAGACTCTTAACAGCCATCACTTTAGTATCCAGACCAACACAATGACTGAACATGCTGTCCTCCTCCTCCTCCTCCTCCTCCTCATCTCCCCTGTCCTCTGGCCAGCCACGCTGAATCGAGGGTATGACTGGTGTGCATGTCATATCCTCAATTTGGCCAGAGAGTTGCTCCATGTCTTCATCCTCCTCCTCCTCGTCATAGTCCTCCACTGCACGTTGTGATGAGATGAGGCTGGACTCTGTGTTTTCACCCACACCCACTACTGTTTCTTGCTCCAAGTCATCGCGCTCGGCCTGCAATGCATCCTCTTTGTTTTTCAGCAGAGACCGTTTTAGAAGGCAGAGTAGTGGTATGGTGACGCTAATAATGGCGTCATCGCCGCTCACCATCTGGGTGGAGTCCTCAAAGTTTTGGAGGACGGTACATAGGTCGGACATCCATCTCCACTCCTCAGGTGTTATGTGTGGAGTTTGAACCATTTCCCGACGGCTTAGGTGATGCAGGCAGTCAACAACTGCCCTCTTCTGCTCACATATCCTGACCAACATGTGCAGAGTTGAATTCCAACGCGTGGGGACATCACACACCAGTCTGTGGGCCGTAAGACGCTAACGGCGCTGAAATCCGCCAAGGTCGGCTGAAGCAGCAGGTGACTTGCGAAAATGTGTAGACAGAAGGCGAACTTTTACCAGCAGTTCAGACAGCTCTTGGTATGACTTTAGAAACCTCTGAACCACCAGGTTGAGCACGTGGGCCACGCATGGAACATGCGTCAGCTGACCTCGCCTCAAAGCTGCCACCAAGTTCCGTCCATTGTCACACACGACCTTTCCTGGCTTTAGGTTCAGAGGTGTGAGCCAGTGATCTGTCTGCAGTTTCAGAGCTGTCCACACCTCTTCTGCATTGTGGGGTTTGTCACCTATGCAGACTAGCTTCAGCACAGCCTGTTGCCGCTTCGCAGAGGCAGTGCTGCAGTGCTTCCAGCTTGGGACTGGTGTGGAGGGTAAAGTGGATGAGGATGAGCAGGAGGAGGAGGAGGCGGCTGAAAAGTATGACATTCCGGAGCTGTAGAGTGTCGGTGAAACCCTGACAGAGGTCGGGCCTGCTATCCTTGGTGTGGGAAGGACGTGTTCCGTCCCTCGATCAGACTGTGTCAGAGCCTCCACAATATTAACCCAGTGTTTTGTCAAGGAGATGTAGCGGCCTTGCCCACAAGCACTTGTCCACGTGTCTGTGGTTATACACTTCAGCCCCTGACCTTACCCCTGCGGTATTAAAGAACAGCAATGACTGTCTAGCTGCAGTTTCCAATATCATGTCCACTCTCTATTTGAAACTAAACCTTTCCAAAACTGAACTTCTTCTGCTCCCCCCATCCACTAACCTCCCTAAATCGGACATCTCTCTCTCAGTTTGTGGCACCACGATAATGCCTAGGCAGCAGGCTCGTTGTCTGGGTGTTATGTTTGACACTGATCGCTCCTTCTCCTCCCACACAGAATGTCTCGTCCGCTCATGTCACTTACACTTGAACAATATCTCCAGAGTCCGTCCCTTTCTCACCCTGTAAACAACAAAAACCCTCACCGTGGCCCTAATCCATTACCGCCTTGACTATTGCAATTCTCTATTAAGCGGCCTCCCCCTCACCAGTGTTTCCCCTCTCCAGTGCATCCTTAATGCAGCAGCCATGATCACCCATCTGGCCAATCGTTACTCAGATGCCTCTGCTCTGTGCCAGTCATTGCACTGGCTGCCCGTATACTACAGCATCAAATTCAAATTGCTTCTTATCACCCACAAAGCTATTCACAGTGCAGCACCCCCCTACCTCTCCTCCCTCATCTCTGTCTATCACCCCACTCGCGCTCTACGTTCCTCAAATGACCTTCGACTGACATTGGTAATAATCCGATCCTCCCACTCCCGGCTCCAAGACTTCTCCAGAGCTGCACCAAACCTCTGGAATGCTTTACCAAAAGAAATCAGGACTATCCACAACTTGCATGGCTTCATACGATCCCTAAAAACGCATCTTTTTCAGGCGGCCTATCATACTCCCTAATAGAAGTCCTTTGTACTGTAGGTAGTGGGCTATCCCTCTGGACATTACTCTTCTACAAACTCCACCAAACCAAAAAGGTCTACACAGACTGTATAATGACCATCCATGTAAGCTTAGTTCTATGCCCCATTTCCTCGAGATGCCTGGACCATCAGTGCAATAAGCCCCTGTACCTTGTGCAACCCCTATCCCGTTGTAGATTGTAAGCTCTTTTGAGCAGGGTCACCTTAATTTCTTGCTTTATTTTTTGTATTTTATTTTTTACATTGATTCTATGCCTATTGTTTTGTATCCAATTATTCTACTGTATTTGTTCTCTACTGTAATTACTTACTGTATTATATTTTCTGTACTCTAACCCTACATTGTAAAGCGCTGCGTAATATGTTGGCGCTATATAAATAAAGCTGTATTATTATTATTATTATTCGGTGGACTTTGGCTGAAACAGCGTTGTTCCGGGCACGTGTGATGCTGTTGGACACGTGGTTATGCAATGCGGGGACGGCACATCTGGAGAAATAGTGGCGGCTGTGGACCGAGTAACGTGGGACAGCAGCCGCCATCAGGTCGCAGAATGCTTCCGTCTACACCAGCCCGAAAGGCAACATTTGTAGCGCAATGAATCGCGAAATGTGATAATTCAGGACTGTGGCATGTGGGGCGTTGGCAGCGTATTTGCGCCTGCGTTCAAATGTTTGCTGAATGGATATAATTGAACACTGCGCTGGGAAAAGGACGTGCTTGATGGTGGTGTAATTTGTACGTGGGCAACTTCAGGTGCAGGGCCGGAGGCTTGTTCGCGGCCAGCATGGACAGGGGATTGGCTCGCACGCACAACAGGCAAAGACGTAGCAGTGACATCAGCAAGCACCGCTCCTCGACTCTGTTGTACTTTCCACAAAGTCGGGTGCTTGGCTGACATGTGCCTGATCGTGCTGGTGGTGGTCAGGCTGCTACTTTTCGTACCCCTGCTGATGCTGGCATGGCTGGTCTTGCAAATGGCCTTTTTAGAGTCATCTGGAGCCAACTGAAAATACTGCCAGACTCGGGAAGACCTAACATTTGCACAGGCACCTTGTGTCGTGTTATTGTCCGGGGAACGGTTGCCTGCCTTATGCCTGCGTACCCGACCCTGCTTCGTACTGCCTGTTGGGATGCTATGCCTCCCTCCCCCTGTGCACTGCTGTCCTCGCTCTGCATATACTCCTGCCAGGTTGGGTCAGCTACTGGATCATCCACCACGCCGTCTTCCTATTCTTTGGCTAATCGCTGGACTGATCCTCCTTCTCCTCATGTGCCACCATGATGACCGTTACAATAGTTTGGCTGTTGTTTCAGGTATACCCCCAGTGGTAAATTTTTACGCCCATTCTTTTTGAATGGGCATTACAAAGACAGGATACCCGCATCTTTTCAATGTGAAAAATGTTTTGAGGCCCTCCTGCACGTCTCTATCCAGGGACAATGTGGAGCCTCCTAATTTTTGGCTGCCCTGACCAAAGGGCTATACTACAATACACCCACTTGAGGGTTACAGGCCCTACTACATGTCTGAATGCATGGGTCATTGTTGAACCTCCCAATTTTTGGCTGCCCTGGCCAAAGGCCTAGGCTAAAATACACGCACTTGAGGGTTACAGGCCCTACTACATGTCTGTAAGCATGGGTAATTGTTGAACCTCCCAATTTTTGTCTGCCCTGACCAAAGGGCTATACTACAATACACCCAGTTCTTAACAGGCCCTCCTGCACGTCTCTATCCAGGGACAAAGAAGAGCCTCCCAATTTTTGGCTGCCCTGACAATAGGGCTATACTACAATACACCCAGTTCTTAACAGGCCCTCCTGCACGTCTCTATCCAGGGACAAAGAGGAGCCTCCCAATTTTTGGCTGCCCTGACAAAAGGGTTATACTACAATACACCCAGTTCTTAACAGGCCCTCCTGCACGTCTCTATCCAGGGACAAAGAGGAGCCTCCCAATTTTTGGCTGCCCTGACAAAAGGGCTATACTACAATACACCCAGTTCTTAACAGGCCCTCCTGCACGTCTCTATCCAGGGACAAAGAGGAGCCTACCAATTTTTGGCTGCCCTGACAAAAGGGCTATACAAAAATACACCCACTTGAGGGTTACAGGCCCTACTACATGTCTGAATGCATGGGTCATTGTTGAACCTCCCAATTTTTGGCTGCCCTGGCCAAAGGCCTAGGCTAAAATACACGCACTTGAGGGTTACAGGCCCTACTACATGTCTGTAAGCATGGGTCATTGTTGAACCTCCCAATTTTTGTCTGCCCTGACCAAAGGGCTATACTACAATACACCCAGTTCTTAACAGGCCCTCCTGCACGTCTCTATCCAGGGACAAAGAGGAGCCTCCCAATTTTTGGCTGCCCTGACAAAAGGGCTATACTACAATACACCCAGTTCTTAACAGGCCCTCCTGCACGTCTCTATCCAGGGACAAAGAGGAGCCTCCCAATTTTTGGCTGCCCTGACAAAAGGTTTATACTACAATACACCCAGTTCTTAACAGGCCCTCCTGCACGTCTCTATCCAGGGACAAAGAGGAGCCTCCCAATTTTTGGCTGCCCTGACAAAAGGGCTATACTACAATACACCCAGTTCTTAACAGGCCCTCCTGCACGTCTCTATCCAGGGACAAAGAGGATCCTACCAATTTTTGGCTGCCCTGACAAAAGGGCTATACAAAAATACACCCACTTGAGGGTTACAGGCCCTACTACATGTCTGAATGCATGGGTCATTGTTGAACCTCCCAATTTTTGGCTGCCCTGGCCAAAGGCCTAGGCTAAAATACACGCACTTGAGGGTTACAGGCCCTACTACATGTCTGTAAGCATGGGTCATTGTTGAACCTCCCAATTTTTGTCTGCCCTGACCAAAGGGCTATACTACAATACACCCAGTTCTTAACAGGCCCTCCTGCACGTCTCTATCCAGGGACAAAGAGGAGCCTCCCAATTTTTGGCTGCCCTGACAAAAGGGCTATACTACAATACACCCAGTTCTTAACAGGCCCTCCTGCACGTCTCTATCCAGGGACAAAGAGGAGCCTACCAATTTTTGGCTGCCCTGACAAAAGGGCTATACAAAAATACACCCACTTGAGGGTTACAGGCCCTACTACATGTCTGAATGCATGGGTCATTGTTGAACCTCCCAATTTTTGGCTGCCCTGGCCAAAGGCCTAGGCTAAAATACACGCACTTGAGGGTTACAGGCCCTACTACATGTCTGTAAGCATGGGTCATTGTTGATCCTCCCAATTTTTGTCTGCCCTGATCAAAGGGCTATACTACAATACACCCAGTTCTTAACAGGCCCTCCTGCACGTCTCTATCCAGGGACAAAGAGGAGCCTCCCAATTTTTGGCTGCCCTGACAAAAGGGCTATATTACAATACACCCAGTTCTTAACAGGCCCTCCTGCACGTCTCTATCCAGGGACAAAGAGGAGCCTACCAATTTTTGGCTGCCCTGACAAAAGGGCTATACAAAAATACACCCACTTGAGGGTTACAGGCCCTACTACATGTCTGAATGCATGGGTCATTGTTGAACCTCCCAATTTTTGGCTGCCTTGGCCAAAGGCCTAGGCTAAAATACACGCACTTGAGGGTTACAGGCCCTACTACATGTCTGTAAGCATGGGTCATTGTTGAACCTCCCAATTTCTGTCTGCCTGGACCAAAGGGCTATACTACAATACACCCAGTTCTTAACAGGCCCTCCTGCATGTCTCTATCCAGGGACAAAGAGGAGCCTCCCAATTTTTGGCTGCTTTGACAAAAGGGCTATACTACAATACACCCAGTTCTTAACAGGCCCTCGTGCACGTCTCTATCCAGGGACAAAGAGGAGCCTCCCAATATTTTGGCTGCCCTGACCAAAGGACTATACTACAATACACCCACTTGAGGGTTACAGGCCCTACTACATGTCTGTAAGCATGGGTCATTGTTCAACCTCCCAATTTTTGTCTGCCCTGACCAAAGGGCTATACTAAAATACACCCACTTGAGGGTTACAGGCCCTACTACATGTCTGTAAGCATGGGTAATTGTTGAACCTCCCAATTTTTGTCTGCCCTGACCAAAGGGCTATACTACAATACACCCACTTGAGGGTTACAGGCCCTACTACATGTCTGAATGCATGGGTCATTGTTGAACCTCCCAATTTTTGGCTGCCCTGACCAAAGGGCTATACTAAAATACACCCAGTTCTTGTTTACAGGCCATCCTGCATGTCTGTATCCAGGGGCATTGGTGAACCTCCAAATTTTTGACTGCCCTTGCAATGGAAGATACTACTATAGACCCAGTTCCTCAAAATGGGCACTTTATTTGTAGACAGGGCTTCAGGTACGTCTCTTGTCAGGGTCATCGGAGTGTCGCACAATGTTTTCACGTAAAATCTTTTATGTAATCACAAAAAGTGACATACACCAGCTGTATCTCACTATTGGGTATGTGCCCTTAACATTTCCACCATAAATATTCATTTTGGTGTCATTTTGGAAGGTTTTCTGGACACTCCGTAAAATTGGCGTGAAACTCGGACCACATTGTTCACAGCTGTGACTTTTGAGTGAGAAATGCTTCCAGGGGTCTTCCCCATGGTGTTGCCATGTCATTTCAGCACTCTTCTGAGACTTTTGTGACATTTTTAGGGTTTTTCCAGGCAGCCGGCAGTCATTTCATAAAAATACTCGTGTCTTCCATAGGATAACATTGGGCTCGTTACTCGGGCCGAGTACACGAGTATCTCGGGATGCTCGGCCCGAGCTTCGAGCACCCGAGCATTTTAGTACTCGCTCATCACTACTGATAAGGTTGTGTAGCACACAACCGGCGTGATCGCTCAGAACAATACAGCTGCTGCCAGGACCATACCTCCACAGGTCACTGTGGTCACGATAAGCTTCAGCAGGACAAAGTACCTCGTGGTCCGAGCTGCTGTAATCATATGATAGAAAGACCAGATACAGCGGTATGTATGGGTATAGTAGTAGCTGTTTATTTTCCTACGCGTTTCGGAGTTGTATCCCAAACTCCTTCCTCAGGGAACAGTTCCCTGAGGAAGGAGTTTGGGATACGACTCCGAAACGCGTAGCAAAATAAACAGCTACTACTATACCCAGACATACCGCTGTATCTGGTCTTTCTATCATATGATTACAGCAGCTAGAACCACGAGGTACTTTGTCCTGCAGAAGGTAGACTTGAGTCCATCGAGTTCAACCCATAGCCTTACATGTTGATCAAGAAAAAGGTAAAAAAAAAACATGTGGCAAACACTAAGCTGCACATTGGGGAAAAAATTATTTTCCGACTTCACATACAGCAATCTCCTCTCTCATCTTTTTATTGCCCTACCTGCTCTCTACTCTCAGCAATTGACTTTAACTGACTGACTAATTGACTTTAACTGACTAACCCAACCCACACACTGACTGCTCCAAGACTTCTCCCAAGCTGCACCAATTCTCTGAAATGCTCTACCCCAAGAAATTAGTACTAATCACAACTTGCACAGTTTTAGACGTCCCTAAAAACACATCTTTTTATGGTGGCCTATCAAGTTCTCTAATCAAATTTATTTTGTATATAGTCCATTCATTATTTCTTCGAACATAATTCTTTATCAAACTCTCCACCACACCCAAAAGCATTACAAAGATTAGCTTGTGACGGCTCATGCAGCTTTTATCAAACCCCCATTTCCTCAAAAAGGCTTGACCACAGTAATAAATAATATACGTGTACTTCTTTGTGTGACCCATACCTCATTTTAGATTGTAAGCTCTTATGGGCAGGGTAATCATTATTTTTGCGTTCATTATAGTATGATCTATAACTGTTAGTTATAACTAGGGATGAGCAAGTAGTGAAATATTCGGAATCGCAATACTCGTAATGAGTAGGTCCTAATACTCAAGTATTCATTACGAGTAGCGAGTTCAATGTAAGTCAATGGGAAATGCGAGTAATTGTCTGCTGGAACATACACAGAGGTCTGAGGAAAAGTCTGAAATGGGTGCATGATTGTTTAAAAGCTGGCGGTAAAAAGCCGCCGGGTTTTAAAAAATCACTCAGCTGATTCTGATCGATGGAGACTCTGCTCGACCTTGTTGGGTGGTCTGTGGTCTCTCCCTAAGCCGACATGTCACACAGGTGAGAGGAAGAATCCTGTGTTTCTCCCCTGTGTGACATCTGTGACATGTAGTTTCACATTCGTAGCGTATCTACATACACTGCGATAGTGACATAAAAGTTAGCAAAAGGTGTTAAAAATAAAAAAATAAAATGCTCACTTATCCGCCAGTTGTCAGGGACCCGAGAAGAAAACATCCGATCGACTGCAAAGACCTTAATGATGTGATTGGCCGGTAGCGATGAGCTGCTGTGATCACGCTGATCGCCCACCCAACCCCTTCGGTTGAGGTGTCGACGGCGGGTGGTTTAAACACAGCTGATCTGACAGCTTTTAAAATCACCCACCAACACCGCTCAGCTGATCTAGGTGATGGGTGATTTTGGCGGGCGATTTAAACAGCTGTCAGATCTGCTGTTTGTGTAAATCGCCTGCCAAAAACGAACAGCTGAGGTGTCAACGGCGGGCGATTTAAACTTACAGCTGATCTGGCAGCCTGTTTAAATTACCCGCCAACACCGCTCAGGTGATTTGTCGCGGTGGGCGATTTAAACACAGGTCATCTGACAGCTGTTTAAATCGCCCACAAAAATTGACCCTCGCCGACATCAGCTGAGTGATGTTGGCGGGCGATTTAAACAGTTGTCAGATCAGCTGTTAGTTTAAATCACTTGCCAAAACCGCTCAGCTGCTATGTCGGTTGGCGGTGTTGGCAGGCAATTTAAACAGCTATCAGATCAGGTTCGGGCTGCCCCCAACACCCAACTACCTCTTTCTACTCAGCTGGGAACCAAAAATATAGGGAAGCCCTTTTTTAATTATGTCATGATTTTCATGAAATAATTTAACCCCTTCATGACCCAGCCTATTTTGACCCTAAAGACCTTGGCATTTTTGTCAATTCTGACCTGTGTCCCTTTATGAGGTAATAACTCTGGAACGCTTCAACGGATCCTAGCGATTCTGAGAATGTTTTTTCGTGACATATTGGGCTTCATGATAGTATTAAATTTTGGTCGATAATTTTTGTGTTTATTTGCAAAAAAAATAAAAATTTGGCATAAATTTTGAAAATCTTGCAATTTTCAAATTTATAATTTTTATTCTGCTAAACCAGAGAGTTATGTGGCACAAAATAGTTAATAAATAACATTTCCCACATGTCTACTTTACCTCAGCACAATTTTGGAAAAAAAAAATTTTGGGGTAGGAAGTTATAAGGGTTCAAAGTTCATCAGCAATTTCTCATTTTTCCAGCAAAATTTACAAAACCATTTTATTTAGTGACCACATCACATTTGAAGTCTCTTCGAGGGGTGTACATGACAGAAAACACCCAAAAGTGACATCATTCCAAAAGCTGCACCCCTCAAGCTACTCAAAACTACATTGAAGAAGATTATTAACCCTTCAGGTGCTTCACAGGAACTAAAGCAACGTGGAAGGAAAAAATGGACATTTTAATTTTTCTAACAAAAATGTTCTTTTAGCCTCAATTATTTCATTTTCACATGGGCAACAGGATAAAATGGATCCCAAAATTTGTTGGGCAATTTCTCCTGAGTACACCGATACCTCATATGTGGTCATAAACCACTGTTTGGGCGCATGGCAGGGCTCAGAAGGGAAGCAGCGCAATTTGACTTTTGGAGCTAATTTTTCATTCAAAAAGTGAAATGGCGCTCTTTCCCTTCTGAGCTCTGCCATGTGCCCAAACAGTGGTTTATGACCACAAATGAGGTATTGGTGTACTCAGGAGAAATTTTGCAACAAATTTTATGATGTATTTTATCCTGTTACCTATGTGAAAATGAAAAAAATTGAGGCTAAAAGAAAATTTTGGAAAGTGACCCCATTTTGGAAACTAGACCCTTCCAAGGAACGTATCTAGATGCATAGTGAGCACTTCACAAATTGATCCATAAAAATGAAAAAGTACTTTTTTTTCCCACAAAAACTTTCTTTTTTCATTATTACGGACACATTTGTGAAGCACCTGAGGGTTCAATGTATTCACTATGTATGGAATTGTTAGCAGACACCATGTCGCATTTGGAGAGCCCCTGTGTGCCTAAACATTGGAACTCCCCCACAAGTGACCCCATTTTGGAAACTAGACCCCAGGGAACTTATCTAGATGTATAGTGAGCACTTTGAACCCCCAAGTGCTTCGCAAATCGATCCGTAAAAATGAAAATTGATACTTTTTGTGAAAAAAAGTACTTTTTCATTTTTACGGATCAATTTGTGAAGCACTTGGGGCTTCAAAGTGCTCACTCTGTATCTAGATAAGTTTCCTGGGGGGTCTAGTTTTCAAAATGGAGTCACTTATGGGGGAGATTCAATGTTTAGGCACAAAGGGGCTCTCCATACATGACATGGTGTCCACTAACAATTGAAGCTAATATTTCATTCAACTTGTTAACAGACACCATGTCGCATATGGAGAGCCCCTGTGTGCCACCAGTACAAGGGCAACTGGAAAAGTTGGGGTACAGCACCAGAAAATGGCGCCTCTAATGAATGCACTATTTTCTGGGGTGGCAATTTGCAGTGTGGGGGGCCCACAACCTTTGGGTCTCTCCACACTGATGATTCCAGCCCCTAGCTGCCAAGTTGTACCTGGCTGGCAACCAAATATATGGCAAAGCTCCGTCATTTTATTTGTAGAAGTAATTTAAAAAAAAAAAAATGTCATGGGGCTTCGCCATATTTTTGGTCCAGCCAGGTACAACTTGACAGCTACGAACTGCCACCAACCCCCAGCTGCCTCGTTGTACCTGGCTGGCAACAAAAAATACAGCGAAGCCCATCTTTTTTTGTGTCTAGAACTAATTCTAGAAAAAAAATGATGTGGGGCTCCGCCATATTTTTGGTCCAGCCAGGTACAACTTGGCAGCTACGAGTTGCCCACAACCCCCAGCTGCCTTGTTGTACCTGGCTGGCAACGAAAAATACAGCGAAGCCTATTTTTTTTTTATTTCTAGAACTAATTCTAGAAAAAAAATTATGTAGGGCTCCGCCATATTATTGCTCCAGCCAGGTACAACTAGGCAGCTGGGGACTGGAATCCTCAGCGTGGAGAGGCCCAAGCGTTCTGCAGCCGCCTCAGAAAATGGCGCATTCATTGATGCGCCATTTTCTGGCGCTGTACCAATGATCTGCATCATCACTATGACCCCAGAGACTACAACAAGGGATCAAGTGTCCTCTTGTTGCAGTCTCTGGTGTCATAGTGATGATGCACTGTATGGCAGATTATTGCCATACAGTACACAATCACAGTGACCCCAGAGACTACAACAAGAGAATACTTGATCCCTTGTTGCAGTCTCTGGTGTCATAGTAATGGTGCACTGTCTGGCAATGACCTGCCATACAGTGAATCATTACTATGACAACAGACTACATCCCCCGACATGAAGCCCCAGTGCTCTGTGATAAGAATCACAGAACACTGGGGCCTGATGGCAGTTACCGTGGCAATGGGTCGATTTTGTGAGACGTCACAGATCGTGAAGGATCCGATGAAGTCCCACAACGTCATAAGTCAGGAAGGGGTTAAAGTGCATATTTGCTTTATTTTTGAGTGGTACCTGAATTCATTTTTTTATATTCTTTAGATTTGGACATCGCATTGACCAGGACTGTTGCATCAGAAGTTGGGTATAAGTTTGTGCTTTTCCTTTTTTTTCATAATATCTATCTATCTATCTATCTATCTATCTATCTATCTATCTATCTATCTATCTATCTATCTATCTATCTATCTATCTATATTAAGAAAAGAAATAAGCAGCACAGCTCTGTTTGGGTGCAAGTCAGTCCAGTTTCTTTTCCTCCTCACTGGTATACAATAAACAAAATGACTGCAGCACTCCTTATCTTCAATCCAAATGCCTTTATTGGCCTTCAGGTGTATTTAACTGCTAAAACTGATCCTGGGGTCAAGTATGACTGCATTGTTAACAAAAGCTATTTGTTTTTTACTGGACCCAAAAAACGCTGCAAGCAACGTTTTTGGGTGCAGTAAAAAAACAAATCTGTTTTTTTAACATGGGGCCCTATGGGAAAACGGATCCTTTTTTTGGTGAATTAAAAATTGGATCCGTTTTTGCCAGTATTTTTTGGCCAAAAATGGCAAAGTCCAAAAAATGCATAGCTGCACAGGAGGCTCAAAAAACGGCCAAAAAAAACGTATCTGTTATTGAAGCCAGTGGAAAAACTGATTGGCATGTGTGACTCTATCTATCTATCTATCTATCTATCTATCTATCTATCTATCTATCTATCTATCTAAGGCGGGCGTCACACGCTACGATATATGCCAACACATCGCTGGAAAGTGCCTGATTTGGCATCGCTCCTACGATATAGTTGCGTGTGACAGCATGATACGACTAGCGATAAGTAGTCAGATCGTTATATTCAGATATGGGAACCGGGCCCCATATCACACGATGTCGGGTCATTGGATGAGCAGAATCGACGTGTCTAAATGGTCGATATCGTTAAGAAGTGGTGAAATTAGCGATGCCGAAATCTAGCACGTAGGCGTGCCAGGTATGCATCTGAGTCTCGCCTCCCCTGTTGTGATTAGTTAACCCTCATGCGTTCTGATTGGCTGGCGTTGTATGGCACCAGAACGGGACGCTGGTGGGTTTAAACAAAAGACGCACTATGTGGATGGTCACCCTTTCTCAGCGCAATGGCGCCCCCTGAGTGTGGCCCGTGCAATGTGACGTTCTGACGTCCCATGGTGCACACACGAGCAACCCACTATTAGCACTTCTGCGACGCGGCACTGTTTTAGAGGGCGCGACAAAGATGAGTCCGTATTTTCACACTTATTTGAGACACACATCACAGGACAAGAGGAATCACATAGTGCCCTATGTTTGGACGCACACCCGACCAATGGGAACGCATTAGCGGCCACCAATCATGGAGAGAGGGGCGCGGACACAAAGCATGTAGCAAGCCTATCTGCTCAAATTGAACAACAAACACGCCCACATTGAGCACTGAGTCGTTCACGAGGCTTCTGTGTGACTGCGTTATAACGATGTGAAAACACGATTGCTAGGTCGTCCACACGAGCGCAGAATCGAGGCATCGGTGAGTTGACTTAACAATGTCTGTGCGTGTTATATGACGAGAATTGATTTTTCACATCGTACGAACGATGCACAAATATTGACATCGTTGCTGACATCGTTACATATATCGTAGTGTGTGACGGCCGCCTAACATACGTTTTTCGGGTTATCTATCTATCTATCTATCTATCTATCTACAGTGTTGGCCAAAAGTATTGACACCCCTGCAATTCTGTCAGATAATACTCAGTTTCTTCCTGAAATTGATTGCAATCACACATTCTTTGGTATTATTATCTTCATTTAATTTGTCTTCAATGAAAAAAACACAAAAACAATTGTCCTAAAGCCAAATGGGATCTGATTCCACACCAAACATAAAAAGGGGGTGGACAAAAGTATTGGCACTGTTAGAAAAATCATGTGATGCTTCTCTAATTTGTGTAATCAACAGCACCTGTAACTTACCTGTGGCACCTAACACGTGTTGGCAATAACTAAATCACACTTGCAGCCAGTTGACATGGATTAAAGTTGACTCAACCTCTGTCCTGTGTCCTTGTGTGTACCACATTGAGCATGGAGAAAAGAAAGAAGACCAAAAAACTGTCTGAGGACTTGAGAAACCAAATAGTGAGGAAGCATGAGCAATCTCAAGGCTACAAGTCCATCTCCAAAGACCTAAATGTTCCTGTGTCTACTGTGCGCAGTGTCATCAAGAAGTTTAAAGCCCATGGCACTGTGGTAATCTCACTAGATGTGGATGGGAAAGAAAAATTGACAAGAGATTTCAACGCAAGATTTTGCGAATGGTGGCTAAAGAACCTCGACTAACATCCAAACAAGTTCAAGCTGCCCTGCAGTCTGAGGGTACAACAGTATCAACCCGTACTATCCGTCGGCGTCTGAATGAAAAGGGACTGTATGGTAGGATACCCAGGAAGAACCCACTTCTTACCCAGAGACATAAAAAAGCCAGGCTGGAGTTTGACAAAACTTACCTGAGAAAGCCTAAAACGTTTTGGAAGAATGTTCTCTCTTTTTGGGCAAAGTTATCAACATAGAGTTTACAGGAGAAAAAAAGAGGCATTCAATGAAAAGAGCACGGTCCCTACAGTCAAACATGGCGGAGGTTCCCTGATGTTTTGGGGTTACTTTGCTGCCTCTGGCACTGGACTGCTTGACCATGTGCATGGCATTATAAAGTCTGAAGACTACCAACAAATTTTGCAGCATAATGTAGGGCCCAGTGTGAGAAAGCTGGGTCTCCCTCAGAGGTCATGGGTATTCCAGCAGGACAACGACCCAAAACACACTTCAAAAAGCACTAGAAAATGGTTTGAGAGAAAGCACTGGATACTTCTAAGGTGGCCAGCAATGAGTCCAGACCTGAATCCCATAGAACATCTGTGGAGAGATCTAAAAATGGCAGTTTGGAGAAGGCACCCTTCAAATATCAGGGACCTGGAGCAGTTTGCCAAAGAAGAATGGTCTAAAATTCCAGCAGAGCATTGTAAGAAACACATTGATGGTTACCGGAAGCGGTTAATCGCCGTTATTTTGGCTAAAGGTTGTACAACCAAATATTAGGCTGAGGGTGCCAATACTTTTGTCTGGCCCATTTTTGGAGTTTTGTGTGAAATGATCAATGTTTTGCTTTTTGATTCATTCTCTTTTGTGTTTTTTCATTGAAGACAAATTAAATGAAGATAATAATACCAAAGAATTTGTGATTGCAATCATTTTCAGGAAGAAACTGTGTATTATCTGACAGAATTGCAGGGGTGTCAATACTTTTGGCCAACACTCTATCTATCTATCTATCTATCTATCTATCTATCTATCTATCTATCTATCTATCTATGTATCTGTCTCTAACTCTATTCACCTATCGTCTAACCCTCTACTCATTCAGATCTATCTATCACTATATTTAATAAGTTACTTGCTCTATTTTCCATCCAAACTCAATACCTACAATCTTTACGGTCTCTGCTGTCTGACCTCATCTTCCTCATCCCTCACACTGTGTACAGATATGCCTGATTAGATCTCTGCCTAAAGCTGCTGTATACAGATTACAAGCAATCTCTGTTAATCACTACAGTGGACATTCTAGCACATTCTTTTTCGCTCACCGCTGTGAATAAGGCCATATTGTATGTCACTATGAGACAGTATAAAGAGCAGTTTTCATGCCATGTAAAGCTGCAGTAAGGCTAGGGTTACACTTTTACAGAGAATAGCGTTCACCGCATCCAGATCCGAATGCGGTAAACGCAATTGGCTTCCCACACATTTTGCAAGCAAAATGTGTGGCAGAAGCCGCAATCCGGTCACCGGATTGCTCCGGATGTGTAATCTGGAGCAATCCGGTTACTGTACAGTTTGCTCATCCCTGCTGCCGCAGGGATGAGCAAACTGTGAAATCTGTGAAAAAAGAATAAATATTAATAATAAGTGTGCCCATCATGTCTCTAGGGAGTGCCTACCTCCCCTAGAGGCATGCTGCCTACTCAGGTGGGCATGTAATGTGTTAATACTGCCTGTACAGTAATCCGGCTCCTGTCGGCTCTGTACATTTTTCTGAATGAAGCCACGGCTCCTCTGACAGCTGTGCACATACTATACGTAATGTACGTATAGTATGTGCGCTGTCCGAGGTCCTGTAGGCATTCACAGTGGATCTATGTGCTGCGCACCGCCATAGATCTACTGTAAAAGCCTACAGTACCTCGGACAGCGCACATACTATACGTACATTACGTATAGTATGCGCACAGCTGTCAGAGGAGCCGTGGCTTCATTCACAAAATTGTACAGAGCTGACAGGAGCCGGATTACTGTACAGGAGTTTTTAACACATTACATGCCCACCTGAGTGGGCAGCATGTCTCACCACCTAGAGACATGAAGGGCACAATTATTATGAATATTAAAGCTTTTTTTTAACAGTTTAACACTTTGCATATCCAGCGGCAGCCGGGATAAGCAACGTATATATGGTAACCTTATTGCTCAGGATTACACAGCCTGAGCAATGCGGTTTCCGCATTGCGGAGGCTAGAACCGCTCCAAAAACTGCAGCCTGCATGACTTTTCACACAGGCTGCAGAGCCGGAGCCGGTAACCAGATTGCTTGTAAAACAATCCGGTTACCATAATGGGCTCCTATGAGGAGCATTTCCTGCTCCAGTTTTCAGCTTTTAAAAAGCTCAAAACCGGATCAGGATTTGAAAAAGAAAACGCAGGTGTGACCCTAGCCTTATGTCATTTAGTGGACATACACATATACAATCTAATCCTTCTCTCTCTTCTCATCCTCTACTTTTTTCAAACACAACATTCATGCATATATGGCTGCAGTGGCTCATCAGCCTGTACTACAATCTATCACTGAGTATCACGATACATAAAATAGGGAGTTCTCGTTCTGTGTTTTCTAAATTTTATATGCTGCTTCATCTTAACATACCGTATATACTCGTGTATAAGCCGACCCGTGTATAAGCCGACCCCCCTACTTTTGCCCCCAAAACCTGGGAAAATCTATTGACTCGTGTATAAGCCGAGGGTGGACCCTAGCACAAGTATACAGCCCCCAGCAGTGTGGTATACACCAGTCCCAGAGGTAGATACAGCAGCCCCAGTGGTAGTATACACGCAGCCCCAGTAGTATATACAGCCCCAGTGGTATATACAGCCCCTGTGGTAGTATACAGGGCCCCAGAGGTATATACAGCCCCAGTGGTAGTATATACAGCCCCAGTGGTTTATACAGCCCCAGTGGTAGTATACAGGGCCCCAGAGGTATATACAGCCCCAGTGGTAGTATATACAGCCCCAGTGGTAATATACAGGGCCCCAGCAGTATATACAGCCCCAGTGGTTTATACAGCCCCAGTGGTAGTATACAGGGCCCCAGAGGTATATACAGCCCCAGTGGTAGTATATAGCAGCCCCAGTGGTAGTATACAGCCCCAGTGGTAGTATATTGCAGCCCCAGCGGTAGTATACAGGCAGCCCCAGTAATGCAGGGCCCCCCCAGCCTGACTCCGGTCACCTGTAAAGCAAACTATACTTATCAGTGTCCCGCTGTTCGCGCCCGCTCGCCGCTGACATCCACGATCCTCCATCTTCATGCGTCTTCTTCCTGTTTCCTGTGCTCGTCGCAGGGAATGACGTCATTGCCTGCGACGAGCACAGAAACAGGAAGAAGACGCATGAAGATGGAGGATCGCGGATGTCAGCGGCGAGCCGGCGCGGACAGCGGGACAATGATCAGTATAGTTTGCTTTACAGATGACCGGAGCGAGGCTGGGGGGGCCCTGCATTACTGGGGATGCAGGGGCTGCTGTATACCGATGTATACATCGGTATGTACCGATGTATACATCGGTATACAGCACTGACTCGCGTATAAGCCGAGGGGGGTACTTTTCAGCCCAATTTTTGGGCTGAAAAACTCGGCTTATACGCGAGTATATACGGTAATTAAAAAACCTAATCCTTTTCCCTTTTCTCATCTACTTTTTTAAACACAACAGTCGTGTATATAAAGCTGCAGTGGCTCATTGCCCTGGACTGCGATCCACCACTGAGCATAACGATACACAAAAAATAGGGAGTTCTCATCTCGTGTTTTTTGTATTTTATATACTACTTGATCCTAGTATAATTTAAAGGAATTTTTTTTTCTTCCATCTTCCATCTTTTATAAGGTTTGGTTTCAGGTAGTAATTGGATATCCCAACCAACATGCTAATCTCAAGGTTTCAAGTTATTTTTTTTCCTTAATGATTGACCTGTTATCATATATGGTCTCATGTGCCCATATTTCGCTACTTTATCTTCTCATCTTTTGAAGAAATTTTTGTTTTGCTTCTTTCATGGGTAAATTAGATCACAGAAAATAAGACAGCATGACAAACACATAATTTTAAAAAATGTTACATTTATATTTCATTTTTCATATTTCATTTTTTTATCTGTCATTTTCATCTTTATTTCACTCTATCATCAACACCATTTTTGCTCCAATCTTCACAAGGTCATTCTTCCAAATTAGACTTCAATGGAGAAGTCATGAATACAATTGCATCAAAGTTCTCTCACATACTGAGACTCTCTCATCACACAAAAATCGTCTTTTTATTTTCTTCTGTTTTTCTTCATGTCTTGACACTGTTCATGCTCCTTTTTGTCTTTCATTTTATATGTTCCTTATCTTCGTCTCCTACAAATGATATATTTCATTAACATCAAATTTGAGCACATTTCATAAGTGACAAATCGGCATTGCACAGAAAAAATCTTCTCACATATAAATATGACATCTAGAGTGTAGTCCGCTCCATTATTTCAATTTCGTCATTTTTTATATCCTTCAAAAAGTCTAGTAGCACATAATTTCCTTCACACTTCTTCATTTCACATGGGTCACTGTTAATATTTTTTCTCTGACTTTTTTCTTTTTCTTTCTCTCCACCCTGTTGTTGTATAAGGATCAGGTTACAATATGACGTCACAATGACCTTCAACCTATGTGTACGTCATGATCATGTGCTTCTTTAATGGGGTCTATATATTGTAGCTTTTACACTGTATGTTGCACTATGTTGGTTCCCTGAGGAAGGAGTTGGGATATAACTCTGAAACACATTGGAAGTATTAGAATAAAAGCCATCATTGCATGATAACTGGTTTTATCCTGTTACATTGTGTGACCAGCGCGTATCCAGGAAACATGTCTGATTCCTCCATTCGTTTTTGGCCACCACTATTGCAAGTGGAGTATAAATCCTACGGCAGCCATTATATACCTTCATACTAGTTGTGGGTGACACAACCGTCCCAGGTGAGCAGAGACTATTGTTTATGTGATATAATTCTCATAAAGATTAAACCCTATTGCACTTTCTTTCCTTTCTAACAGTTCAAAGAGTGTAAAGATAACTGTGTCAACATCAACTAGAGGGCTAAAGGGGGTGTCACACGCGTCAATATCGCCTGCACGATATCGGCTGCACGTGACGTTGCAGCGATATTGACGCGTGTGACATACTGCATCAACCAGCGATAAATCGCTGGTTGATGATCGCCAGGTTTCAGAACCAGCTCTGAAACCTGGCGATTGTCGCCCGGTGGACACGCAGCATCGCTGCGTGTGACACCGGGACTAGCGATATTCCAGCTCCCAGCGCCTGTCACAAGCGCTGGGAGCTGGTCTCCAAGGTACACTGCGGGTAACTAGGCAGCGCGCGCTGCCTAGATACCCGACTGTGTACCTTAGTTACCAGCCTCCTCCGCTCACCGGGTGAGCGGAGGAGGCTGGTAACTAAGGTACATGTCGGGTATCTAGGCAGCGCGCGCTGCCTAGTTACCCGACGTGTACCTTGGAGACCAGGCTGCTCCCGTTTCCAGCAGGCTGGCAGCGGGAGCAGGACATCGTGGAAACGATATTTAAATCGTTTCCATGATGTCACTGGTCAATTGATCGCTGGTGAGTCTGTCTGTGTGACAGCTCACCAGCGATCAGCCGTCAATGTCGTCAGCGATCAGATCGCTGACGACATTGACGCGTGTGACACCCCCTTTAGACTATGTTCCAGAGAGGAAGACATAGTAAGGGACACCAGGTCAGGTAACAGCTCTGTCACAACTAGGAATTGTAAAAGGCCCAGGAGGGCAGTGAAGGGGAAGAGTCAGCAACTAGGCATGTGTGAGGGCAGACCTATGAAGAAAACTGAGCTGGCTCATAGCAGCAATTACCAGCACTGGCAAGACCAGTAAAGTAAAGCCTCTGTCTGTCTGAGGAGGAGTGATCCAACTTAGAAAGTGACAAGTGGCCAGTACCAGAACTAAGAGACCAGAGACAAGATGCCATAACCAGAACGGAGAGACCAGAATGAGCAGACAGAACTATGAAACCAGAGACAACAGCTCAGAAACAGAACCAAGAGACTAGAGACTGATGGCCAGAACCAAAACCAATAGACTAGTGATAGGCAGCCAGAACCAGAACAAAGAGACAAGAGATTAGAGGCCAGAAACAAAATACTAGAGATGGGCAGGCAGAACCAAGAGACCAGAGATGAGTGTCCTGAACTATAACTGAGACACAAAAGACGAGCAACCAGAACTGTGACTGAGTGAACTGGACCAGAGGTGTGAGCTGAGCCAGAGCCATGAGAGGTAAATAGAGAGACGAAGGTGGGCATTAGTGTGATTGAGCTGCTAACTGAGTTGTAGAATTAAGGTACAGAAGACAGAGGTGGCCACCATAACACTTCATCGAAGTTATTCATAAGTAAGGGACTTGGAGTTTAATGGTGGAGCGTCATTGACTCCTGTTAGTGACTGTGTGAGGGTTATTATTGCCCCCAAAGTAACAAAGTGACAATGGTGATGGACATGAAATTGAATGTGATGCACTTTAGATTAAGCGATTATGGCCAAGACCTCACTGTATATAATAGTATTTCTCTGTCATGGTAGAACAAAAGTATGTTGATGAAATATCTTAAATATCTAGTTTAGTCAGAATTGCTCTATTCATATTGTTAAACAATGGTATTTCCTCTATTGACTTAAATCTTGATACATTGTGTCTTCAGCACTGTATCCGTTAGAGTCAATTGAATAAATAATTGTTGGTTGAAGTTAATACTGTGTCTACCTTCTCTGCGCTATTACTTCTGCATACTTTTTACACCATCATTAATAATAATTTAAACATTTATCTAGTAAAAAAAAATATATGAAGGGATCAAGCTAGTATAGATTTGATACTCACCTTCAACAATTTGCCCAGGGCCTGTTGGTCTGTGCATACTATTGCATTGATAAGAAAAGGAACTAGATAACCACAGAATCGGGTGGTGAAGCTGAGTAGCATTTTTTCATCTTACACCAGTTTGAGCCCTTTACAATAAATTGGCTGGACCAATGCATTAATTCCCTAAAATTCTAGATGTTCTTGTTTTAAATTTGAAAATAAAGTTATTAAAGACAGAAGTATAATTATGAAAGTTTTGATTAATTAGATTAAAGAAAAAAATCCTTAATATACATGTCTTACCATATTATGAATCCTTTTTCTTTAGAGGAACTTGATGGACGTGACTTTTTTGTTCATCTTGTATAACTGCTAGTTACTTAAAACAGGTTGTCACTGTTAGTTGTTTCCACATGGGCTCCTCCATAATTGGCTCCTGGTTATGAAAGGCAAAGATGACTTTTCTTTTCTTTGAGAATTGTAAGGTCATTTTCTTATACAGTATGTTTCTTACAAGTAAATGACAAGTAAATGTACAGTAAATAGACCCAAATAGCTAATATGCACAGATATATTAGGATTTGTTACAGCTGAAATCACATTCAGTTACAAGCAATATTCATTGCATTTCCATATGGATATTGCAGAATCTTGGTCCTCCAGTTATCTTGTTAAACCCCCCAAGAGATGAATATATTTTTGTACAGTTTGCATGAAGAGACGGACTTCAAAGTGCATAGTTAAAAGATCTCACATATAAACTTGTGAATAAATAAGACTCTGGAGTAATAGGTAAGAGATAAGTTTATGATTTTCCATGCTGTCATTCCTTATGTAGATTATCTACCTAGTTAGGGAGAGCAAAATATTATTACGTAGATAATAACAAAAAAGTTTGCCAGTAAGTCTAGTAATTAATTGAGCTGAAGGCAAAGAACGTACTAGAACATTACTTGTATTGTGTGGTTTGTATGGTTAAATCATAACTAATTATAAGGTACTAGATGGCGGCCCGATTCTAAAGAATCGGGTAGTCTAGAATCCATATATAGTTTATTTACTAATAGGGAGCGGTGAAATGAATTGTGTGTATACAGGTGGCTCAGTGGGTAGCAGAGTATACGGTGGCTCAGTGGGTAGCAGAGTATACGGTGGCTCAGTGGTTAGCACTGCGCGGTGGCTTAGTGGTTAGCAGTGAGTGCGGTGGCTCAGTGGTTAGCAGTGAGTGTGGTGGCTCAGTGGTTAGCAGTGAGTGCGGTGGCTCAGTGGTTCGCAGTGAGTGCGGTGGCTCAGTGGTTAGCAGTGAGTGCGGTGGCTCAGTGGTTAGCAGTGAGTGCGGTGGCTCAGTGGTTAGCAGTGAGTGCGGTGGCTCAGTGGTTAGCAATGAGTGCGGTGGCTCAGTGGTTAACAGTGAGTGCGGTGGCTCAGTGGTTAGCAGTGAGTGCGGTGGCTCAGTGGTTAGCAGTGAGTGCGGTGGCTCAGTGGTTAGCAGTGAGTGTGGTGGCTCAGTGGTTAGCAGTGAGTGCGGTGGCTCAGTGGTTAGCAGTGAGTGCGGTGGCTCAGTGGTTAGCAGTGAGTGCGGTGGCTCAGTGGTTAGCAGTGAGTGCGGTGGCTCAGTGGTTAGCAGTGAGTGCGGTGGCTCAGTGGTTAGCAGTGACTGCGGTGGCTCCGTGGTTAGCAGTGAGTGCGGTGAGATTGGTCAGCACAGTGGCGTGGGCAGAGTGGACAGCGCAGCGCCGTGGGCAGAGTGGTCAGCGCAGCGCCGTGGGCAGAGTGGTCAGCACACACATACATACACACACACACACACACATACACATACTCCGCTATAGTTAGCACCGACCCTGCGTCTTCCACGGCACCTGGATCCTGAGTCGACATGTCGCCGCCCGCAAACGACTGGATCCAATATGGCGTCCGGGAAATTTGGCGAGACTTCTTGGACGCTATATTGGATCCAGTAGTTGGGGGGTGGCGACATGTCGACTGAGGATCCAGGCGGCTGATACAGGGCCGGTGGTAAGTATAGCGGAGTGTGTGTGTGTTTGTATGTGTGCGGACAAAGTGAGGGAAGTGCGGACAAAGTGAGGGAAGTGCGGACAAAGTGACGGAAGTGACTACATAACACCATATATACACACCAGTGGCAGTAGTTATAAACACTACCAAATATGCATTTAATGCTGAACTGGTATATAATGGGTTAATTTCGCAGTGTCATTACAACTATACACTGTGTAATAGAAATAACAACAATAATGGAATATAAGGGGTTATTGTTCCTACTGGCAGTAGTAATAGAGACTACAAAGTATGGAGTTAAGGCAGAAATGGTATATAAGGGGTTAACTTTGCAGTGGCAGTACAACTACCCACTGTGTTATAGAAATTACAGATAAAACGGAATGTAAGGGGTTAATATTGCTACTGTCAAGAGTACAATATACGCAGTAATAATACTGTTAACCAAAAAAAGATGTATTATCTGATTTAGGGTTGATAATGTACAGGAGCTTGCTTCCCGACGTCGCTGTGACAGGATTGTCACAGTAGGAATGATGTGTGAGGTAAAAATTCAAAATTCGCGGTCTAAAATGGCGGCCGCGAAATTTGAATTCATAAAATGGCGGCTTTTGCGAGGCGCTGTTCGGATTGGGCGATGCCGCGACCAATGAGGTTCGCGCCTCACTTCCCATTGAGATACATGGAGGACTTTGAGTTTCAAATTTACCGCTGTAAGTGAGGCGCGAAGCTCATTGGTCGCTGTGTGCTGGTGCCGACCAATGAGCTTCGCGCCTCACTTACAGCGGTAAATTTGAAACTCAAAGTCCTCCATGTACCTCAATGGGGAGTGAGGCGCGAAGCTCATTGGTCGGCGCCAGAACACAGCGACCAATGAGCTTCGCGCCTCACAGCGGTAAATTTGAAACTCAAAGTCCTCCATATATCTCAATGGGCAGTGAGGCGCTATGCTCATTGGTCGGCGCCAGCACACAGCAACCAATGAGCTTCGCGCCTCACTTACAGCGGTAAATTTGAAACTCAAAGTCCTCCATGTATCTCAATGGCCAGTGAGGCCCTATGCTCATTGGTCGGCGCCAGCACACAGTGACCAATGAGCTTCGCGCCTCACTTACAGCGGTAAATTTGAAACTCAAAGTCCTCCATGTATCTCAATGGCCAGTGAGGCGCTATGCTCATTGGTCTGCGCCAGCACACAGCGACCAATGAGCTTCGCGCCTCACAGCGGTCAATTTGAAACTCAAAGTCCTCCATGTATCTCAATGGGCAGTGAGACGCGAAGCTCATTGGTCGGCGCCAGCACACAGCATAATCTTGTTTTTTTTTTGTAAAATTAGAGAATTCAATTCTTTTCAAATAAATTCCCTATTTTCTAATAAATATAGAATTTCTGTTAGATCAAGAATTTTTCTCAATTTATATACAGTACTAGCTGTGAGCCCGATGCAAATGCATCGGGTGTCTAGAATATTTTTAAATTTTTTTTAACATTTTCAAATAATCCCATAGAAAGTATAGGGGGACTTGCGGCAGGTGCGGCAAGTGCGGTTTTGCACTTGCGGCAGGTGCGGCCGCGAAATAAACCACGGCTGACCGCAAGTGCAGCGGTTATGCGGCAATCGCGGCAGATGCGGTTTTTTTCACCGCATCTGCCGCGATTTTGGCGGACATATGGTATGCGGACATATGGGGGGTGTGTGGTGACAGCGGGGGGGGGGGGGGGTGTGTGTACATCGGGGAGTGTGGTTACAGGAGAGGCTCCGGAGCACTGTGTCAGCATGTGCTGACAGCAGCGGCTCCGGAGCGGGATCGGAGCAGGGGTGTGCGGACATATGGGGGGGGTGAGGACATATGGGGGGTGTGTGGTGACAGGGGTTGGGGGTGTGTGCTGACAGCGGCGAGGGGTCGCAATGCCCGCTACGCGGGCAATGCTTCGCACGTGGTGACGTCACAGAGTGACAAAGGAACGGTCTTTTGCGGGGTCCGACACGGAAGTGCCTACGGCAATTATATAGTAGATAGAATACATACAGCAGTACCGGTGTGCAGCGGTGCCAGTGTGCAGCAGTGCGGGAGTCCAGGAAGAGACAGCAGGCGGGTGCAGTCAGGGGGGCTGGGGGACAGTGGCCGGGTGCGTTCAGGAGCAAGCCGGGGAACAGCTGGCAGAAGGGGGCTGGTGGAATAACAGCCATGTGCGGGCAGGAGGAGGCTTAGGAAGAGCGGCCAGGTGCGTGCAGGAGGGGTCCGGGGGACAGTGGCCGGATGCGGGCAGGAGGGAGGCAGGGAGACAGCGATCGGGTGCGGCAGGAGGGGGTCAGGGGGACAGCGGCCATGTGCGGGCAGGAGGGGTCCGGGGAACAGCAGGCAGAAGGGGGCAGGGGAACAACGGCCATGTGTGGGCAGGAGGTGGCCGAGGAAGAGCGGCCGGGTGCGTGCAGGAGGGGGTCGGGGAACAGCGGCCGGGTGCGGGCAGTAGGGGCGGGGGGGCCTTCCTGGCCGCACCCGGCCGCTGTCCCCCGGCCCTCTCCTGCCCGCAGCACTGTGCTTAGCAGAGTTTACAGCAACTCAGTGGTTAGCAGACTTTATGTGGCTCAGTGGTTAGCAGAGTATACGGCGGCTGAGTGGTTAGCAGAGTATAAAGGGTCTCAGTGGTTAGCACAGTATACGCTGGCTCAATAGTTAGCACTGTAAACTGAGTCTCAGTGGTTAGCACTCTATGGTGGCTCAATGGTTGGCACTGTATATGGTGGCTCAATAATTAGAGCAGTAATGTGACTCAGTGGTTAGCACTGTATACGGTGACTCGGTGATTAGCACTGTATGCTGGCTCAGTGGTTAGCACTGTACAGTGGCCCAGTGGTTAGCACTGTAAGGTGGCTCAGTGGTTAGCACTGTACGGTGGCTCAGTGGTTAGCACTGTATGGTGGATCAATGTTTAGCACTGCACGGTGGCTCAGTAGTTAGGACAGTATGGTGGCTCAGTGGTTAGCATTGTACGGTGGCTTTGTGGTTAGCACAGTATGGTGGTTCAGTGGTTAGCACAGCGCGGTGGCTCAGTGGTTAGCACTGCGCGGTGGCTTAGTGTTTAGCAAAGTATGGGTGACTCAGTGGTTAGCACAGTATACGGCCGCTCAGTGGTTAGCACTATATGGAGGCAGAGTGCTTAACTTTGTATGGAGGCTCATTGGTTAGCACAGTATGGTGGCTCAGTGGTTAGCACTGTATAAGGTGGCTGAGTGATTAGCACTGTATGGTGGCTGAGTGTTTAACATTGTATACGGTGAGTCAGTGGTTAGCACTTTATGGTGGCTCAGTGGTTAGCACTGTACGGTGGCTCAGTGATTAGCACTGTACGGTGGCTCAGTGGTTAACACTGTACGGTGGCTCAGTGGTTAGCACTGTATGGTGGCTCAGTAGTTAGCACTGTACGGTGGCACAGTGGTTAGCACTGTATAAGGTGGCTCAGTGGTTAGCACTGTATAAGGTGGCTGAGTGATTAGCACTGTATGGCGGCTGAGTGTTTAAAACTGTATATGGTGAGTCAGTGGTTAGCACTTTATGGTGGCTCAGTGGTTAGCACTGTACGGTGACTCAGTGGTTAGCACCGTACGGTGGCTCAGTGTTTAGCACTGTACGGTAGCTCAGTGGTTAGCACTGTACGGTGGCTCAGTGGTTAGCACTGTACGGTGGCTCAGTGGTTAGCCCTGTATGGTGGCTCAGTGGTTAGCACTGTACGGTGGCTCAGTGGTTAGCACTGTACGGTGGCTCAGTGTTTAGCACTGTATATGGTGGCTCAGTGGTTAGCACTGTATATGGTGGCTCAGTGGTTAGCACTGTACGGTGGCTCAGTGGTCAGCACTGTACGGTGGCTCAGTGGTCAGCACTGTACGGTGGCTCAGTGGTCAGCACTGCACGGTGGCTCAGTGGTCAGCACTGTACAGTGGCTCAGTGGTTAGCAGTGTGTATGGTAGCTCAGTGGTTAGCACTGTATATGGTGGCTCAGTGGTCAGCACTCTACGGTGGCTCAGTGGTCAGCACTATACGGTGGCTCAGTGGTCAGCACTGTACGGTGGTTCAGTGGTCAGCACTGTACGGTGGCTCTGTGGTCAGCACTGTACGGTGGCTCAGTGGTCAACACTGTACGGTGGCTCAGTGGTCAACACTGTACGGTGGCTCAGTGGTCAACACTGTTCGGTGGCTCAGTGGTCAGCGGAGGACGGAGGGCAGATTGGTCAGCGGAGGACGGAGGGCAAAGTGGTGAGCAGAGGACGGAGGGCAGAGTTTATCAGCGGAGGACGGAAGGCAGAGTGGTCAGCAGAGAACGGGGGGGGGCAGAGTGGTCAGCGGAGGCCGAAGGGGGGGCAGAGTGGTCAGCGAAGGTCGGGGGGCAGAGAGATCAGCGGAGGCTGGGGGGGCAGAGTGGTCAGCGGAGGGCAGTGGGGGCAGAGTGGTCAGCGGAGGGTGGGGGGGCAGAGTGGTCAGTGGAGGGAAGGGGGGGGCAGAGTGGTCAGTGGCGGCCAGGGGGGCAGAGTGGTCAGCGGAGATCAAGGGGGACAGAGTGGTCAGCAGAGGCGGGGGGGCCAGAGTGGTCAGTGGAGGCCAGGGGGGGGGCAGAGTGGCGGCGAAATACTTACTCTCGTGATACTTCCCGGCCGCCATCTTGGTTTCAATATGTACGGGGCGGCGACATAGAAGATCGCGGGCGGAAGATGGAGGACAGAGGAACATGCAGGAAGACGGAGGCGGGTGCGATCTGGTGGTAAGTATGATAGAGGCACAGAGGCATTCGGCAACGGCTCGCAATGGCCTCGCGGCCATTGCTCGCGCATTGCTACGGCTCGCAATGGCCGCTACGCGGCCACTGCTTCGTGTGTGGCGTGGCTGCCTTGCGGCAGCCACGTCCACGACAACGGAAGTTGACCCGAAAATGCCGGAAGTGCGCTAAGGCAATTATAAATTAGATTTATAGTGGCTCAGTAGTTAGCACTGTACGGTGGCTCAGTGGTTAGCACGGTATATGGTGACTCAGTGGTTAGCACTGTATATGGTGGCTCAGTGGTTAGCACTGTACAGTGGCTCAGTGGTCAGCACTGTACGGTGTCTCAGTGGTCAGCACTGTACGGTGGCTCAGTGGTCAGCACTGTACGGTGGCTCAGTGGTTAGCACTGTATATGGTGGCTCAGTGGTTAGCACTGTATATGGTGGCTCAGTGGTTAGCACTGTATATGGTGGCTCAGTGGTCAGCACTGTACGGTGGCTCAGTGGTCAGCAGTGTACGGTGGCTCAGTGGTCAGCACTGTACGGTGGCTCAGTGGTCAGCACTGTACGGTGGCTCAGTGGTCAGCACTGTACGGTGGCTCAGTGGTCAGCACTGTACGGTGGCTCAGTGGTCAGCACTGTACGGTGGCTCAGTGGTCAGCACTGTACGGTGGCTCAGTGGTCAGCACTGCACGGTGGCTCAGTGGTCAGCACTGTACGGTGGCTCAGTGGTCAGCACTGTACAGTGGCTCAGTGGTCAGCGGAGGACGGAGGGCAGAGTGGTCAGCGGAGGACGGAGGGCAGAGTTTATCAGCGGAGGACGGAAGGCAGAGTGGTCAGCAGAGAACGGGGGGGGGCAGAGTGGTCAGCGTAGGCCCAAGGGGGGGGCAGAGTGGTCAGCGAAGGTCGGGGGGTAGGGTGATCAGCGGAGGCTGGGGGGGCAGAGTGGTCAGCGGAGGGCAGTTGGGGGCAGAGTGGTCAGCTGAGGGTGGGGGGTAGAGTGGTCAGTGGAGGGAAAGGGGGGCAGAGTGGTCAGTGGAGGGAAGGGGGGGCAGAGTGGTCAGCGGCGGCCAGGGGGGCAAAGTGGTCAGCGGAGATCAAGGGGGACAGAGTGGTCAGCAGAGGCCGGGGGGCAGAGTGGTCAGTGGAGGCCGGGGGGGGGCAGAGTGGCGGCGAAATACTTACTTCCATCGCCATCTTGCATGTCGCCGCCCCGTACATATTGAAACCAAGATGGCGGCCGGGAACTCTCGTGAGACTTCCCGGCCGCCATCTTGGTTTCAATATGTACGGGGCGGCGACATAGAAGATAGCGGGCGGAAGACGGAGGCGGGTGCGACCTGGTGGTAAGTATGATGGGGCACAGGGGCACAGGCTCCGGAGCACTGTGTCAGCATGTGCTGACAGCAGCTGCTCCGGAGCGGGGGCACAGGACGTCGCGCGATGACGTCATATGCCTGCGACGGCCGGAGATCCCGGATGCAGCCAGCGAGGACGGGAGGATGAAGAAGGAGCACCGAGGAGCGGCGCCGATCAGAACACCGGGATGGTAATGTATAAGCAGCGGGGGGGGGGGCCCTTACAAGGGGGGACAGTGCCAGCTTTTGGGGGCATATATGAACTGCTTCCCCCTGCCGCTGATTGACAGGGGAAGCAGTGCATATATAATGAGCGGCCCCACGAGACGGGGCCGCTCATAGAGCAGCCTCCCCCCGCCTCCTCCAGCCTGAGGTACCGTATTGACCTGTGTATAAGCCGAGGGGGGACTTTTCAGCCCAAATTTTGGGCTGAAAAACTCGGCTTATACACGAGTATATACGGTAAGTTGTTATGAATAGATATATGAGAAGGTAACCCTACACTCAAGGCATTGATACATCCTTTATGTTGAGAGAAAGTGTTGGGGTAAATAAGGATGTCCAAGGTGTCCATTTTAACAAATATTTTTGATACATTTTACTTCTTGCGGCAAATATGTACTCAAATAGACAGTGTGAGGAGAGTCTATGCTGCAGATTCTCTATAGTGGGTGGGGCTTCTTCTCTCCACATAGATGAGAAAAGGTTTATTGCTGCAATGAGTATATGCATGATTAAATAACATTTGGTTTTCGGGAAGTCTGGTATACCAATTAGGAGTACCGCAAGATTCATAGTGAGAACAATTCTGGTGTTTAAGATCATATTAATAAGGGTCTGTATGTCAAGCCAGTACTGTCTTAATATGTGACAATTCCAGAATATATGTTTAATAGCTCCTCTTCAGTCACAATTTCTCCAACACATTGCACTGTTTCGTGGATCAATAATATGAGTGGAAAGAGATACCATTTTGTGTAAATTTTATATTGTGTCTCTAAAATAGTGGTACAAGGAATAGAAGAGTAGATAATTGGCAGTATATGGGAAAATTGTTCACCTATAGATTTGCGGTCTACCTCCAACTCTCATTCCCATAGTCCTGTACATTTTAAATTGTCAAAGGACATGTTGTTATTGAGTATTTGATATATTTTACTAGTCTTCCAGTGTGAGTCATTAGCAGTTTGTTGTAGAAGTTTATCAATATTATTAGGTAAGAAAAACTTTAGTGTCTTGTTTTCTAGGGTGTTATTGAGAGTTTGCCAAGTGATTTCTTTAGTTGCGGATAAATTAAACTGTTGGCTTAAAACTGAAAAGTGCTTCAAGTTTATTTTGTAGTATATCTGAGAATATTTTAATATTTGCAATTTTCCAATGCTTGAGTTTAATTTCTTCAAATATTTCTATTGGGAACCAAGAAGGTATAGTGCTCTCAAATTTGACCGAGAGAGTAAGGTAAAATATCGCCAGGCTTTAATAGTTGTCTTTAAAATAACAGAGGAAGGTTGACATTTTTTGGAATTAATAATATAGGACAAAATAAAAATGGTGGGGTTAGTATTTTGCATGTGAGTTTTCTCAATACTGACCCTTATCTTTTTTCATCCACCTTCTGAAAGAGGTATGTTAAGTCAGGGTAAGTTTTCATAAATTTCTGAACAGCTAGAGTCAGCACATGAGCCATGCATAGCACGTGTATCAGCTGATGAAGACATTCACTGTCAAAACATGTTGTGGTATGTAGAGGGCAAATAGAGGTTTGTTAACCATTTTTCCGATTTTTCCTCTCAATTTTTGCCCAACTGCCTTAGCGCTCCTAATTAGACCGCTTAAACTTTCCTCCATGTTCCCTCTTCCCTCTGTTGTGGCAGGAGCAGCTCTAGGCTTTCATTAACTACCTGGAAAGGATCTGGCGTCACCCAGTAGACTGAGAATCTAGCTTGAGGACCTGCCGTGATTTCACCGTACAGTCCGATCACGTGACCGGGACCCGGAAGTGGTGCGGGAGACACCCACTGTGAGAGCACAGAGAGGTCCCGGGACAGGAGCCTCATCACTGGAGGCTGAAACTGGGGTTGTGCAGAGTTGTTCAACCCCAAAAGGTGAGTGACTAAAACCCCCACACACCCATCCCTGCCCATAAGAGCTTCACATTGTGCCCCTTTTCTATTTTTATTACATAAATAGTGGAGGCTGGGAACACTGTATCATGGGGCAGCCACAGCCAAGAGATCACGGAGAGACTGTGTTCCCACAAGCGTAAACGGCAACCTTTCCACAGCTAGAAATTTGTCAATGTGCGAATTTAGTATTTGTGCCTGCGGGTGCATCGGTAGGTATTTACGCTTTCTTTCCAAGGTCTCAGGCACACACAACTGGATGGTTCACTGGGACAAGTAAATGGATGTGGTTGATGTTTGTTGTGTGTGAGCAAATGCAGCCTGTGGGAAGGAGGTATGATCGTCAGCTTCCTGAACTGCAGATTCTGAAGGACATAGCCCAGCCAAAATGGCATTGGTTTGACTTGCAGATGCAATTCGGTGCCCTGCTGTTTTGCCCACCTACTGGGGTGCTTGGCTGCCATACGGTTTTGCATATTTGTGGTGCTTAGGTTGCCTTTGCCATGGCCTCTGCTCAACTTGGTATGGCAGATGCTACAGACTGCAATGTTTTTCTCTGAAGGACTTTCAGAAAAAAAATTCCACACAGTGGCTGAATGCCCCCTTGCCCTGATTTGGCCCACACTGCAGGGGTGCTCTTGTAAAAGATGAGCCAGTTCTTACTCTGTGCAAACCACGTACCCTTGTTGCCTGTGTTGGTGCTACATATTCATCATCCTCTGTGCTGCTGTCATGGCTATGCGTGCAAATGATCCAGGGTGGATCAGTGGACTCATCATCGACCACTTCTCCTGTCCTGTATACTGGGTGTAAACCTCAGTAATCCAAAGAAAATGTACGTGATTTTACACTCTTGAAAATAAAATTGATTCTTTTAAGAAGACGTGGAGCTGGATGAATTTCTTTGGATTACTGTGATTGCTTTGTGATGTCGGCAAGGAGTCCGTAGCTCCGTCCCTGAATGCTGCACTCACAGAACCAATTGTCCGGTGAGCTGGAAACTGGCTGGATTTGTGAGTGTAAACCTCAGTATCTATGTTATTCTGTATATATGCACTGCACAGTACCACTTCTCCTGTCCTGTATATTGGGTGTAATTCTCAATATCTGTATTATTCTGTATATATGCACTGCACATTACCACTTCTCCTGTCCTGTATACTAGGTGTAATACTCACTATACAGGACTCCCCCAACACATGTTTCGCTAGTCGCTTCCTTGGGGAGAGAGAAATAGTGTGCAGTAAGGCAGTGCGTGGACTGTTCGGGCCATGTAAGAACTGTTGTTTCTGCTTCTTGGGGACTTTTCTAATTTAGTGCTTAGGCACTATGGGAATGTATTGCTAATACTGTCATTTGCTGTGAGGGTGGGGATTTCAGTATGGAACATAGTATATGCAGGGAAAACTGGAGCTCATATTGATTTATGATCCAATCCCACAAGTTGTTATGGGTTAGAAGGTTACACGTGTATTAAATCTCCCATACCGATAATATGTGTGTGGTATGATGGACACATAGCTTATATGACATTTTAAGAGTGGTACCTGCATATATTGTTAATTGTACTTTATTTTCCCCACCATTGCTGCATATGTATCAATTGTCATTGTTATTTATGTACAGTATTTTTCCCTTGGATTTGTAATTGTTGGGAATTTTCCCTTTCTGTATTTTCTATCTTGTGACATGTTTTTAATATGACATATTAAACTAAATTGTAAATGCAAAGACACTCAAGTTGTTCTCCTATTTATAAATTGTCTAAAATGAGTATGCAAAACACCCTGGATTGGTGAGATCGTTCACCAGGGATTAATACTGGTATGATGACATATATGGATTTTGGAGTAACTACTCTACACTGAGGTAGTATACACTAGAGGTAGCCTTCAAAAGGGCTTGTGTGTTATGAAGAGGCCTAAACACTCTCCCTGCGAAAAAAGAATGCGCATATAGGGTCTTATCTCAATTAAACACTTTCTCTTTTATGATGTGGAATTGCTCACCCTTTTCAGTTGTGAAACCCACAACTGGTAGAAAAGCGTTAAGGCAGCTGCTGCAGGGACCACGCTCCCACAGGTAACCGTGGTTGTGATGCAGATATTCTTGGACGAAGTGCCTCAAATGTCCGGCTGCTGCTCCAAGATCAAAGGAACCAAGACACAAGGAATGTCTGGATCAGTCTGGTTGTTCCCTGAGGAAGGAGCTCGGTATGTGGCTCCGAAACACATTGGATAAATAAAGGCTTGAGCTGATCCAGACATTCCTTGTATCTTGGTTCCTTTGATCTTGGAGCAGTAGCGCGGACATTTGAGGCACTTCGTCCAAGAATATCTAAATACTCTCCCTAGCAGTTGAGTGATCTCTACCTATCCTTTTCCAATGCTAGCTCCGGATGCAATGCGGGTAATATGGCGGTGGTAAGGCTTAAATAGATCCTATGATGCTGGGTGGCTAGACAATCACAGTAATGCCACAATCAGGATGTCTGCGGCATTACTGTGATTGGTTAAGAAACCCCGCATGATTAGTGGCTTCAAAGAAGACTCCGAAACTGCAGGGCGGGACATCCAAATATAGTGAAATATAAAAACTTGCACAAATATGAATAATGCAAATACCATACTTTTCAGTGTGAATAGCCACTAGTAACGAATACATTTGCTCATCACTAAGCATAATGTTTATACTGTCACCCCCATATGCCACCTACCGTCATTCTATATGCCTCCCTGCTGATGTGCACACTAAGATAATAAACACTGTTAACTAACCCCTGTTGCTCCCTGCTCCCAGCACAGCAGTGTCTTATTGTGTCTGTGACCTCCATCAAATTATGTCTCCGGCACAGCACAGTGATGTCATCAGTGTGCCTCGGTCACATGATCCGATAACCGGACACAGGAAGCAGGGAGCGATGGAGACTAATTTATCAGCATTTATTATTTTAGTGTGCATGCCGGCTGGGGGACATATCCAGGATAGGGGGGTGATGTACCATGATAAGGGGGCAATGTGCAGGATAGGGAGGCCATATCCAGTATGGGGGGCCATGTACCTTGATAAGGGAGCCATATGCAGGATGGTGAGGCAATATCCAGAATGGGGGCTTGAACAAGGATAAGGGGGCAATATCCAAGATGGGGAGGCCATATCCAGGATGAGGGGGCTATATCCCGGAATGGAGGACCATGGAGGCTTTATAAGACTCACTGGATTATAAGACGCACACCAAATTTGGTGAAGGAAAAGAGAAAAAAAATAATTTTCAATGTTAAATGGGGTCCGTCTTATAATGCCCGTGTCCGTTTAACAATCAGTATATATGTTCCTCATTTTGGTAAATAAACCCCCCAATCCTGGTATATATCCCTCATCCTGCTATACATGTCCCCATCCTGTATAAATGCCCCCACCCTGGTATGTATATTGCTCATCCTGGTATATATGTCCCCATCCTGTATATATACCCCCATCCTGGTACATATATCCCCCATCATGGCATATACGGTATGTCCCTCACCCCGGTTTACATGTGCCCATCCTGTATATATGGCCCCCATCCTGTATATGTCCCCCCATCCTATATATATGCCCCCCATCCTGTATATATGCCCACCAACCTGTATATATGTCCTCATCCTGTGTATATGCCCCCATCCCCAACCCTTTGAGTACGTTATATGGCCCCCATCTTCCCCCCAGACGCCCATGGCTTACCGAGGAGGGCTGCAGCCGCTCAGCGGGGGTGCCAGAGGCAGGTTCCGGTGAGTGGGGGACACAGCTGCAGGACCGGAGCAGCGGCAATGTAGTGGCAACAGCAAGCAGTGGGTGCCACCATGTTTTTTTGGCCAGCTGCATTCATAAACTGCAGCAAGCGGTAGAGGCTTCAACAAAATGGCTGCAGCTATAATGGAGACCCGTGGCCATTTTGAAGTCTCTACCCTTACGGTCGGCTGCCACAAAAAACATGGCGGCGCCGCCAGTACATCTCTGCTGCAGTACATGGCGGCTGCCGCCAGTACATCTCTGCTGCTCCGGTCCTGCAGCTGTGCCCCCCACCCACCAGAACCTGCCTCTGGCATCCCCGCTGAGCAGCTGCACCCCTCACCCACTTTACCCGGTAATATTTAATTTGATTTTTTTTACATTCGTTTTTTAAGACACACCCCGTGTTTCATTCCCCCCAGTTTGGGGGGAACAAAAGTGCATCTTAAAAAGTAGAAAATACGGTGTATATACCAGGATAAGGGACATATATACTGATTGTAAGATGGACGCTGGCACTAAAAGACAGACCCCATTTAGCATTAACCTTTTTCTTTCTTTTCCTTCACCAAATTTGGGGTGCGTATAATAATCTGGGGTGTCTTATAAATCGAAAAATACGGTGGCATCCCAAAATGAGTAACTGGGGTTAGAGCCTTGTCCTTCTCTGCCTGTCTTTACTCTGGTGTCACTGAGACAAGGTGAGGCTTTACTACCAGTGTAGGATTGTTCTGACAGGGAACACCTTGTTGTGGCGGGATGGCTTTTCCAATTTTTCAGAAAAGAGTTCTATGTTATTTAAATGTATTACTAATATTTACTTTATTATAGGGTTTATACTTATTTTGTGCTTTTGGATTTAATCTGGGACATACTTTCAATTGTAAAAAACACAATGCAAATTGGGAGTATGGTCCAACATTATTGGACAATCATACCATGCACATAATTTCAGGGGATGACCAAAAATCCAATAAGTGATCTAAGAATGGTCAGGTTACTATGTTTAAAGGGAATCTGTCACCACTTTGACCTATCTAAATTATTAATATAGACATACAGGTTATAGAGTGCTGGAAAGACTCATACCTATCTGCCTCTTATCAGATGTCTTATTGTGGATAAATCATCTTTTATATAAATGAGCTGATCCAGGCTATGGGGCAGATGCTGCCTGGGAGATAACTCCACCTCCAGAGCTTTTTTTAAATAAAAGGCGCATGATCAGTGTGATACAAGTAACTGACACAGAACAGCAGAAATGAAATTTAATTTCTTGTAAACAAATTATTGTATCTCACTGAGCTCTGTTGTATTGCAACAATCTTGCGCCCGTCTGCCTATGAGATGGAAGATGAAGCTGAGAGGAATCTGCAGATAAGTAATCAAATACAGCTTGGAAGAGCAGAGGGCAGGCATCACACCTCACACTGGTAACTCCACTTTTTTTTATAATAAGCTCTGGATGTTGAGTTATTTTCCAGTCCCATAGCCAGGAAGAGCTCATTTACATAAAGTGATAAAAGATGATTTTTCCACAACAAGGCATCTTTTACAGGTATGATTATTTTCAGCAACATAAAATCTATATGCCCCTACTACTAGTTAACAAAGGTCACAGTGGTGACAGATTCCCTTTAACTACTTTGTGCCTTTGAAAGCATGAAGCAGTTAAAAGATGCTCAAAATACTGATCATTTGCACTCCAAGCCATTTTAAGGCTATGCTTACACATAGCTTTTTGTTGCGTTTTTTGCACAGGCGCTTTTTTCAGCGATTTGCACCCACACAAAAAAGCGCAAAATAGCCCCATAAAAAAACGCGGTGCATTCACACACCGCATTTTTGTACGAGGCTACTTCTTCAATGATGTCACAGAGGGGAGGAAGAATCGTGTAACTCCTCCCCTGTGTGACATGTCTGCCAGCCCCTTTGTGTTTTGTAGTGTATTAATATACTCTACGAAACCCAAATTAAATTAAAGCAAATGTGTGAAAAATAATAAAGAATGAACCTGCAAGGACCTGCAAAGACCTTGCGTGATGTCATTGGACGCTGTGATTGGCCGCTCGCGGCCATGTGATATGCGCGTCATATGATGTCACGTGACCGCGAGCGGGCCAATCAACATTCACAGGCCCTGGAAGGTCGATACCTCAGCAGGATCTCAGGGTCCCAGCTCCCGAGCATTCGGCGGACAAGTAAGTATTCATTCTTTATTATTTTTTAAACATTTGGATAACTTTAATTTGGGTTTCGTAGTGTATATTATACACTACGAAACCCAATGGGGCTGTCACAGATGTGACACAGGAGAGGAGGAACAGGATTGCTCCTCCCCTATGTGACATCAGTCCCAGCGTATTCCCGCTGGAATTGCGCATTGTCTAAATGGCGATGCATAATTCCAATGGAAATAATGGGCAAAATATGGGAGAAAGCGAGTGCATCTGCGCAAGGAATTGGCATGTCAATTTTTTACGCCTGCGCTTTCTCCCATAAAAGCGCTGCATATTTTTATGCCTTGTCTGTACGGCAAAGTGAATTTCACATTCACTTTGCCGTCAGACGCAGACACACATTGCGCATATTTGAAAAGCGTGCACAAAAAAAGCGCTCAAAAATGCACAATGTGTGAACGTAGCCTTACATGGCAGTGCAGATATTACCGTAATTCTTCTTAGCATTTATTAAGGGCTTTTTAAAGTGGGATTCACAGT